>CAUZXS010004860.1:40000-110000 GCA_963585895.1 Sepioteuthis lessoniana
AATAAATCAAAATACCTAAAAGTAATCTATTAAGAAAGACTACGGTATGTTTCAGGAAAGAAAAATTCAGCACACCTAAGTGAAATGTGCCTTGTGGAAGGGAGCTATTGTCAATTGCCTTTATACTAATTCTTCAGGAGTGCAATGTGTGTGACTGTATTCTTCTCCCCAAAACACCTCATTTTGTCTAACTGTTAGCAAGCTAGGTTAACAGACCATTGTTAATGAGTTAGACTCTCACTAGGTACATTATGTTTTGGGCTTTGTGCCACACCTAAGCTTATCTTTGTAAATAACTTATTCCAAAAGCAGGATATGTAGATCACTTTAAGGCTCATTATAACTTACAGATGCAAGCTACATAAACATCTTACCTCTTCCATTAGCGGGAGTTCCCATGGCATAATGGATAAAGTGCCCGACTGGGTGAGTTCAAACTCTAGTCAGGCTATTATGTTGACTTGGGAAAGGTATGAATCTTCTTATCCTCCTAGATATGGGTTAAATAGTATCACAGCTGTTCTTCTACAAAAATATCTTCAGCATTAAATAATCCACAAAGGTTGATATGCCATTAACTAAAGAAACCAAACTAAAACTTTTTCTGGAAAATACCACTTTTTTAATGTAAGGTGTGCAGGACATGAGGATTCACAAGAATTCACTTTTGCAGGTAGATTCTTGAGCTCTTGTGAATAATTTGAAAAATATCTGTCATGTGTTCTTTACACCATGTAAGTCAACAGCTGGTCTTAAGAGAAAACTTTTATCAGACAAAATATATACATAATGTATATATTGAGGGAATCAAAAGTTAAGCTATATTACCATAAATGCTAGTTTCTGGTGCAGTATATCATATGACCAAAGCAATTCAAGCCATAGAATGTATCCACCATGGTTGGTAGTATTCTGCTGGTTGGTGTGTTGACATGTTGTGTATTGCTTTACTTCATGTGTGACTTGAAAATTGCACAGATAAATGTGCAATGTAGTTTAATTTAGGAACTAATGCTTCATGAGTTCAAACTGGACTATAATGCTATGGAAGCAGCCAAAAACATTGGTGTCTTAAGTGAATGTGAGGTTGATAACAGTACAGTAAAACCTGATGGTTCAAGAATTCTTTTCTTGTTGTAAGAACCTGAATGATCAGGCAAAGTCAGATAGGTCTAAAACTGTGGATTCTGAGACTGTGCTTCAAGACATAGAGGCCAATCCAGCGAGTAACCCTCAGAGATTATCAGGCATCTCACAGTCCTGTGTGGTTTGTTACCTTCTCACCTTTTACAAAAGTATCCAGAACTGCCTAATTGTGCCTAACATTGCTAAAATTTTGCCTCTACCTAGTGTGTGTGTATGTTTTGTATATGTATATATAAATAAGCATTGAGACAAATAGGATTTTTTTTTTGTGTTTGTTCTTGAGTTTTGACTTTGTCATCATCTGGAGAAAAAAATTTTAAGAGTTGAGATGTTAGAAGATAAGCAATGAAAAATCAACTGGTGAAATAACATATCCATTTATTCTATATGTAAATGAGCTCATCTTGTCTTCTCTTCCTTAACATTCAATGTTAATATATTGCAGTTATGCTAATATTGGCCTTTGTTGAGTGGGAACCCAACTAAATATCTCTCCTCAAAAGTGATAAAACAAATACGGATATTTTTGTGTTCTTAATTTTTTGATTGTTTCAACTAGTTTTAACCTTAGGTGATCATCATCAAATTTTTTTTTCTTTGTTTTTGAAAATGTTTTTAAAATAATTGATATGCTATAAGAGAAGCTATGAAAAATGACCTAGTGATGTTGCATATCCTTTTATTAAAGAAAAATTATGCACACACTGTAAGTGTTATTATGCACCGATATTCTCAGACTAGTATTCTTAGCATGATTGTCATTATTAGAGGTATCACATTTCAGTCATTTTATTATAGGTGTTTGTTATACTTGGTAACCATCTGAGAATTTTGAACTGAATTTAATCCATTAGGATATTCTTGTTCTACTGTTAATAAAATGTAGGTTCTTTTGGATTATTTTGAAATTGTGAGTTCAACCCCTGCCCCAAGGTGTGCAAAAGTTGTATACTCCACTCTAATTGAAGCGACAAATAAGATATCTCAAGGAAAAATTTACTTGGAGGAATTAATTGATACACATTATCTTCTAGACATGGATAGCAGAATGAGAATGATCTACCTCCACTTTTTGAATAAAGGATTTGGTTTGAAATTCCCAGAAGGTTATGAACTACAATTTTTACCTGAAGAAAACCAGATGTTACAATAGCCAAAATGTTGTATCTATAATAACTAATATGAAAACACTAGTTAAATTATGTCAGTGTATAATCTTATATTTCAGAAAATGTCCATCTGTCTGTACCCCTAAGGCTTCACCATTTTTGGTTTGATTTTAACCAAAGTTTTGGGAATTATTTGGCTTATTCCTGAAAAAGTTGTAAACTTTATTTAGTCTAAGATTATTTGATTTTTTTTTTCTTCTTGATATTGCTCAAAATGAGACTATTACGTTATCATTAGAGTTAACTCTATGATTTGCGATTAGATGTCCGAAATTCTAAGAGACATAATATTCAAAGCTGTAAGTGTCAATTTCTAAAATCTTATAACTCAGAGTATTAAGGAAATTTAAGATGGTCACTGATGTTCGCAAAGTACTCTGTATTAAAATCCTTTTATTAACTTATTCCTGACATTCATCTCATTTTTAAAATCTAATATCACAAATATTTTCATTTTGAACAAAAACTTCTGATAGACAAATGATTCTGATTTGTTTTTTTTTCTTTGGCAAAAAAAAAATAGATAAATGAATAAATTTCCAAATCTGTATTCATAGAGCTACACTGATGTCAATTTTTGTCTGAAAAAAATTTTCTCATGGAGTTTTATATATGCAGTAAAAAATGATCATTAATTCTTTGGAATTTTCTTTTTCTGAAATATTGAGCAAAAAACTTTGAGAGGATGGGTTCTTAAAAAGAAGTTTAATTTACAGTCTGTCTATAATGTGAGACTAGACCTTGATTTTGTGTCTATTTACTGTTTACATCTGTTGATAGTGAGTTGCCTCCTTATTTATAGAGAAACTTGGGCTTTTATTTTAATGGTTTATTTCTTGTTCTCCCAACTTGATGCTGTTTGTTTTTCTTGGGATCTTTTGAAGAACTTGAGTGGTGCATATGACCTGGATATCTTCTTTATTCTTTTTGTGAAGGAGTTGTTGATTTTCTTCTTCCTCATGTTTGGAGTTCTGCCTATTCTTTTTTTTTTTCTATTGCATATTTTATTAAATTGTGGTCTTCTTGTTATCACTTTATACAAACACACGCTCACACACAAATATGACTGTTCCCACATCTTTTATGGTTACTTTATAGGACTTTTTTCTTTTGCTTGTCCTTGCTTCTTCAGCAGTGTCCTGAATCTCTTGTTTTTCTTACTTGGATAGTTTTAAAGATGGGAGGTAAGTGACCATATATCTGTTGTTTCATACTGTTGCTTCCAGGATTTTGCTTGTTTGTGACAACAAATGTTAAATTTACAATATAAATGCATTGTTAAACTTGGCCGTTATGGTTTTAAAGACGGTATTTTTCCTTTGATCACAGAAACTTAAAAAAGAAAAGTTTAATTTTCTTTTTTTTTTTTTTTCCTGCAACTTGGTGCTCAGTTCTGCAATCTCATGAACCCCAAATTTAAAAATAAATAACATGACATTATTTTATATATTTTTTTAAAAGTGAGATCTGCTTTTCATAAACATGAACACAATATCAGGGTCCAGTTTAGCATTAAATGTATATTGGAAATTGAGCCTCCAGTTTAGAGCCTTTTTATTTGCTTTGACTTTTAAATTTTTTTCACAGAAAGGAAAAATTTCCAAAAGAAATTTTTTTTTTCTTTTCTTTTTTCTTTTTTTTTTAAACAGTTTTGAAAGAGTTGGTGATTGTATGTCTGGAAAGTATCTATCCAGTTTGAATAGTTTGACAACTTATTCTTCATGCCTTAAGTAGAGTATTTCTTGACAAAGCTTTGTATCACCCAAGTCTAGCTGCACCTCTCCCTCATTACTGTCTAGATTTGGTTCCTTGTGACTTAAGGTCAAACTGCAAGTGAATAAGAATCAATTTTATTTATATTAAATGACTAGATTGATTCCAAACGTAGACACGCACTTGAATGAGTACATTTAATTTTAGCCTGAATTTCTAAGATAAAGAAATATTATTAGCAGTACTTGTATTACATAGGGGTTTTAAGAGAGTCACTGATGTTCATAAAGTAGTTTTAAAATCTTATTAATTTATGCCTAACATGCATCTTACATGTAAAAATCTAATATCACAAATATTTTCTAAGCTCTTGATAGACAACATTGCATCTTATGTATTGGTTCACCATATTTGATAAAAATAAATTAATTCCAGAATTCATTATCATGAAAATAAAAAATTCTTTCTAATGTGTGTGTGTGTGTGTATATATATATATATATATATATATATATATGTGTGTGTGTGTGTGTTTGTGTATATGTTTTATATATATATATATATAGGTTTGTTTGAATACTGTGGATTGTTTCTTTTTTTAAATCTTCAAATGAAGATGTTCAAGTCTTCTCTCTAGTCTTCTTATTTCTGGGTCAAGTTGGTAAAGAAAGAACTCTATATTAGTTCAAACGCTTTTGACCATTTCGAGGGTTATGATAGGTCATTTGTTGCAGTGAGTTTTTTTTTTTTTAACTTTTTTTATTAATTATAGATGGAGTTGGTTCATTCTGTTAAGATGGGTGATTAGTTATTTAATATTTTTATACTTTTGGTGAATGCTATTGTATTTATAGTAGGTTTTTTATTTTTTATAGTTATTGCTTTGAGGATTTGTAAACAGTTTTTACTGTTATTTTTATATACCTACATTGGCCATACAACAACCATGCTTTCTTGTCGCCTTACCTATCACCTTTCCAACATAAATGCCATAAAACAGTATATAATGACAAAACCTTGGTATTCAACCAAACCTGTTTAGATAATGATTTGCTGCCTAAGTATACAATGTATGTTTTGTGTGTATGCATATATGAGTGTGTGTGTAAATGTTTTGTGTGTATGTATATATGCATATATATGTATGAGTGTTGTATGTGTGTATATATATACACACACACACACACAACACTCATACATATGCATATATATATATATATATATATATATACACACACAAAACAGTTACACACACATATATATATATATATGTGTGTGTGTGTATATATATATATATATATATATATATATATATATATATAGGTGTGAGAAAGTTTTTGACCCAACTAAAAAAAAATGGCCAATCACCCCTTTTTTTATGGTAAAAAGAAATTATTTATCGATTGCATTAGACTTTGGGTTGAATGTGTTAAAGAGCATGTATAATTCATGGCTGTAGATTATATCCTCCTTGGTCAGGCTAAGAACTTTTCAACACCTTCTTTTGTTTATATAGGGAAAGTCACACACAGCTTGAAGAGAAAGATATGAAAGATAGAAGTCCAACAAGATAAAAACAATAGTACAAGGAAATGCATAGGACAATAATATTTCATAGAAACTGAACCACTCACTGAGTGGCATTCCAAAAAGGCTTTTTTCTTTTCTTTTCTTCTGTCTCTTTTCTCTGTCAAAACTTTAGATCTATGGCTAGGGTTCTTATTGTTTTTATCTCCCCTTTTAGAGTAAATGAATGATGTTCATGATGAAAGGTTGTTGAGTCTGTGCAGAGTGAGGGGCACTCATCTTTTGATGTCTGGAGCACTTCAGTTCTCTTTTGTTCTTGATCTCACTTATCCAAGATCACTGACACAGTCTACATCAGTGCCTTTGCATCTGATGAGCACATGTCTTCTTCATATTTCCACTGTTTGCAATTACCAGCTGACTTCAGTACAACTTTCTAAAAAGGAAGAGGAAAAACATACCATGATGCTGCAAAATAAATAGAAGGATAAAAACATTAATAAATAACAGCAGTTATTTCTACCTTGCCCAATAAACTCTTAGCAAACAGTTGGTATGTAAAAACAAAGACTAAAAAACTGTTGTTCTGTAATCTAGAACTCGGCAGTATACTAGACATATATGAGGGTCATTCAATAAATAAGGTAAATTTTGCCTAAGGAGTAGGCAGTAGGAGACACTGCTTTGTGGCACCTTTTTCAAGGAAATCAATAGTGATGGGTCATTTCATCTTCCAGAACACTGTCAGCATGACCTTCTTTACTGACTGCTTTTACTAGAGAGTCTGTGTTTTTCCACTTCATTGACTTTCTTTTTGAATTGGGTTTGTAGTGACAAACCATTTGGAAAGTTTATTTTTTTCGTACTAAAATATGATTCTTTAAACATATCACATAGGTTGCACTTCTTAGCCACCAGGAATTTGATAGCAGACCTCTGTTCAAGCTTGGAACCCTCTGGTTTGCTGCCATTTTGAATATTTTCAAAACTAATATTTTTGGAAGATTTAAAATAATTTTTCCTATAAACCAATTCCAAACAATGCTGTGTTTACATTAGTGGGGAAAAATGTGTTTTTTTTTTAAGAAATTCCCTTTATTTACTGAATGACCCTTGCATATGATTCAAGAATTTAGTGAAGTCCACAAGGAACACAACATCAGTGGCTAGACTTAGTCATTACAGGATCATATTTTGATTGCATCGGAGTATAATTCTGGGGGCGGGAGAAAATAGAAAAAGAAGTATTCTAGAAATTTTATCATTCTCTGTTTTGCTGGGGGAGAAAAATAAGATATTGAAATCAGGATGGCGGGAGAGGAAAATATTTCTTGGTGTATTGTTTAAAAAAAATATTCAAAATATTGACTTAAATTAGAATAATGCTAAAAAAATATCTTTGGTAAGGAAAGATTGGTGTATTGTTTTGTTTTGTTTTCTCACCTCATATCATTCAAATCAGCATCTGTTCCTGAGACAGAATATTCAAGATTGCAGACATTTGACTAATAATTTTTGTTCTGTTGTACTATTCTAACCGAGAGGAAAAAAAAAACTAACAAACCTCCATCTATTAGAATATGTTTGTACAATTTCAATCACAAGAGAAGCAAATCAAATAATAAACATGAAATAATCTTTTAAACTTATGAAATAGTTGTTGCTATTTTCCCAAACTTTATAGTTTAGTTACTGTTTGAATTTTGTTGTATTATGGTCAGATCAATTGATTTTAATGGCATGTCAACCCATCTAAAGTTATTTTATGCCTAGATGTTAGGGAATTACATTAATTGTATGTTCATTTTTACATTTTTTGTGTACTTTTTTTAGAGTTTTTTTTTTTTTTTTTTTTTTTTTTTCACTTGGTCTTATTAAATACAAATCATTTTAAACAGGTCTATTTGACCCATAGATAGGGCCCTAACAGGTACTACCACTCTGGGTCATGTGGGACCTGAGAGTAATAGCAATGAAGGGTGCTTCACACTTGATAAATTTCCAAAACTGGACCCTCACCATCAGATGTAATTTTGTGTCATACCCAAAACACTCCTTTTGCAGGGTTGGGGTCTTAACCCTCTACAGAGGGGATACTGTCAGTGTATGCTAAACCCTGCCAACATGGATGTAACCAGAGGATCTGATTCATACCAGTTTTGGACATTATTATCTAATGAGTTGAACCTTCAAAAATTCCATACTTCAATTTGTATAATACAAATAATATATAGATGAGCAGAAGAGAAGAAATCTTCAAACATTACTCTAAATAGTTTCATATTTCAAAATATATACTATTGCTGGAGTGGTATCTGAGGCATTAAAATCGAATAGATTCAGTCCTGGAAGACATAAGGTTATTTTTGTTAGAGCGGGAAGCTCGAAACAGCCGCAGACAAAAAATAAAGTATCGATGTTGTCATCGGCGCCAGATTGGCAATTGTTGGTGGACCTGGAAAGGCAGACAAAGTTTCCAGCGCATATTGTGGAGACAAAGCTCTGACCAGATTTAGTAATGTTTTCAAATTCCACAAAGAAGGTGATAATGTGGGAATTGTCAGTCCCATGGGAAGAAAACATGGAGTCCACACACGAAAGAAAGATAGCCAAATATGAGCCGCTAGTAGAGCAATGTCGAATGAATGGTTGGCAGGCAATATGCCTGGCAGTCGAAGTGGGATGTCGCGGATTTAACGCAAGGTCGATGAGTAAAGCGTTATCAAGCATCAGCTTTTCAGGTGCGGGAAAACGTAAGGCCCTGAAAAATATTACCACTGCAGTTGAAAGAGCAACAAACTGGTTGTGGATCAGAAGGGCGGATAGTTGGGGTTGTAGATAGGTGATTGTTGGAAGGGGGGTTAAAAAGGAAGGAAAAAAAAGATCGTCTAATTTAAAACGATATATACACGTATGATTTATTTAGTTTTTTATCTGTTATTTTTTTAGTTTTATCTATTTATTTTTTGCACGTGAAGGAGTGTGGTTGTATTAGGCTTTAAGTGTTCATTTGAAACCGGTTCATTTAATTGATTAATATCTTGGACGTTTTAGCCATTTTGTAAATATAGCATTTTGAACGACGGTGTTTTTGTGAAGATTTCAACGTACTCCTCGGTTTTTTTGGTTTTTTTGTTTTTTGGTTTGGTTTTTTTTTATTTTATTTTATTTCGTCTTTTCTCATTCGTGGGCCTTTCAGTGAGTTGCAACGTATAGTAATGCGCAGCGTCTCTTTTTGTTCGTAATTGTATATTTATGTACAGTTTTTAATGAAAATAATTTTTAAAACTAAACGTATGTCAATTTTATATCGGAGTTTGTTGTTTTAATCGCAATTGATATTTATGTACAGATTTTATTAATTTTTTTTTCTTTTTTTTTTTTCGTCTTTTCTCATTCGTAAACCGTTCGATTGGGATGTTTTAACGTATAGTAGTGCGCGGCGTCTGATTTAGTTCGTAATTGTATATTTATGTACAGTGTTTAATGGAGATAAGTTTTAAAACTAAACGTATGTCATTTTATATACGAGTTTGTTGTTTTAATCGCAATTCTTTAGTTATGTACAGTTTTTATTTTTTTATTTTTTCTTATTTATTTATTTTTTATTTAAGTTTTTTTTTAATTTTTTTTCTTTTAAGTAAAAATTAATTTTAAAAAAAGGGGGGGAAAGGAAGGAATACATACCGGAATGAACAAATAACCAAATAATGACCCCATTGTAGCAAAAAAAAGCAGAGTAAAGTGGCCTCCTGATTTTTAAAGAAAAGATTTAGAAGTCATCAGTAGAGCTTAGCTCTGATTGGCCGTTGCAAAATTATATATAGAGCCTTTTCTGTGGTCATTTTTCTTTTTGTTTTCTCCTTGTGTGGATGCGCAGGTTGGCTGCCGGGATGGGAGTTGGAGTTAGATCGATGCCAACTGGGTCATTTGGGTGAGGGGGTCTGATGTTGAAAGACCCGAAACCCCCCCATGATCCCAAAGGAAACATCACTGACGACCCATCCCGAAGCATCAACTAAGATGTATGGTATAAAAAAACAAAAAAAAAACAACTATTACCAAGAGTTACATGTTATCACAATGATCTGGCAATTTAAATTTAAATAAACCTGACAAGTTCTAAGAGAGAAGTGTATAAAAATGGAGTTGTATTTACCTTACCAAAAAAGTACACTTAGTGTAAAAGTTATCATTGTAGGAAACAGAATTGGCAATCTGAGTTCACATCCTCAATGAGACTGTTTATTTCACTTTGTGCTAATGCCCTTGAAGAAATAGATGCATCCAGATGTTCCCCTTCCAGCTCTGGTTAACACTCTTATCCCCCACCAACTATGGATTGAATAGTATCACTGCTGTTCTATAAGATTGGCTTTGGCATTAGATAACCCATGAAGGTTGATATGCCATTAAACAAAGAAACCAAACCAAACCTTCAGATCTGGGTAAATAGCTGAGCAAACTGGATTCTTTAACATTGTGTTTAGGTAACCAGTCAAAAAAAATTCTTAATTTTAAACCTGCTTTACTCTGCTTGAAAATTGACTTAGTGACAGAAGAATTTTGGTAAATATATTGATGAAAAAACATCTGAAAAGTCTAAGGCATATATACATGCACACACACATACATATATACACACAACTCCTCTGCTGGTATCAGGATATAACACAAGGTAAATTTTCAAACAGAGTACAGCTGATTTGAATTAGGAGTTTTATTTTTTGGGGCTGGTTACTCTATCATTGCTGAAGAGTACAATCTGCCTTACTTATGAGTTGGGTGAGAACAACCTTGGACAGGATTTGAACTTAGTTCATCAAGTTCCTTTCCAACAGAGATAGCTATGATGTCATATAGACCTCCTTCACATATATAATGATAGAATATGTATTTGCAATAAAATAAATTCAACTGACTGACAAAATGACTGAAAATATTTTAATAAGGAGAGGCCCTGCTGCATAATGACTAAAGTGCTGGACTGTGGCCTCAAAGAAAGCAAGTTCCAATTCCAGTTGGGCTATTATGTTCACTTTTAGACTAATACCCTTGTCAAAGGAATGAACCCCTTTATTCCCTCAGCTATGGGTTAAATAGTATCAGTTATTCTTT
Organism: Sepioteuthis lessoniana; assembly: GCA_963585895.1. Taxonomy (NCBI): domain Eukaryota; kingdom Metazoa; phylum Mollusca; class Cephalopoda; order Myopsida; family Loliginidae; genus Sepioteuthis; species Sepioteuthis lessoniana. The sequence goes on from CAUZXS010004860.1 coordinate 50,674, forward strand.
TACAAGGATGACTTTGGCATTAGATAACCCATGATGGTTGATATGCTATTAAACTAACAAACAAAGAAAGCAAACCAAACCTAATATTTTAAGCATTTAAAACTTTTTTGATGAATAGTTTTTTTGTTTTTTTTTATGAAAGTAGTTTCCTTTTTAGCACTCTGACTTTCTTCAATGTTGAATTGCATAACTTTTATTTTCACTTTAAGATAAATATGAAAATAATTCTTCAATCAATAGAAAATCTTGGACTTGTTAATAAATGTTGATCTTTATTGACTGTCACTATGTTCAATTGTCTTCAGCTGTGCCAATATTATTACTGGTCACGAAAATTTGTGGTACACATTTTCACTTGTTCAATATAGTTAAATTTTATGGCATTTAAAAGATAATTCCAATACTGCTGTAGCATTTGAGAAAAATTGAGTGGATGGTTTGTTGCAGAATCTATTTTGGTGAAATAGTCCCAAGAATTGCTGATGTACAAATCATTAATTCTAAAATCCAGTTCACTTGCTGTCGAAGTATATTGGTAATTTTATTTGCCTTCTTAACTTGGCCTCAGGGGGCTGTCACCCTTAGGTCTTGGAAGGACTTTGTTTATTGCTTGGTGCCTGAAGTGCCCCAAAACAGGAACACTGATGGGGTCAAGAATATTTTGCACCTGCTGCGCAATTCGTGCATAGCCCCCACCATAAAATGCCTTGTGCCATATTCTGACATCGTGGGAAATTAAATGAATCAGGGATTGTCAGGAGTGGGGAGTTAAATTTCACTTTGCTGAGTTTATCTATCCTTCTCCATTGAGCTTACCCAATCTGGCAGTGAAAGGTGTAGGTGCTATCAATATAGAGTCTGATTACAATATTATTCTCCCTTTTAAATTTTCTTTAAAATATGTATATGTGCCCCGGATTTTTTTATAATGATCTGGCATTTCTTTGAATCCAGAAATAACTAAGAGCACTACATAGCATTATGAGGTATGGATCGAGGATAAAGTTGAATAATCCAGGGAAGGGATTAGTGCCTTCTCCTACGCCTCAACTCTGGTCGCCAACTTTACTTTTACCTATCTAGAAGTTTACTAGATATTTGCTTAATACTTATTAGGAACACCTTTTTCTGATAATTCTTGAGCTGAACTGTTGTCCCAGAATGAGCATATAAAAATTAACCACCAATCTGTACATTTTATTACTCTGCCCCTAATTATGAGTTAAATAGTACCATGACTGTTCTTTCACAAGGATGGCTGTGGTAATAAATAACCCACTAAGAAACCCAACGAAACTGTACTTTTCTCATTCAAGTCTGTGTTTTGGGTATAGTAATAAACTACATCTAATAATGTGACTTAAGTTCTGGAGCTCATTGCCATTATTCTTAAATCCACTCTGAACCAGAGTGGTAGTAGCTGTTAGGGTCCCATTTATGGGTCAAATAGATCAGTTTGGGGTTTATTTGTATTAGATAGGAATATGTGAAACCATGTAACTCTGTATTAATAAATCATTATTATTAAATAAAATTATTAATGTTACGAGGACAGTTTACCCAAGAATAACTCGACTCGGTACTATGAAAAATTAAAAACAGAAAAGCAGCGGGGCTTGATGAAATACCCCTAGAAATATGGAAGACCAGGCAATTAGATGACATACTGCTCTGACACTGTAATGCCATATATAATCAAAACATAATAGACAGGTCGACAAAGGGATGCATCCTCCCCTTCCCTAAGAAGGATGACCTCGGATTAGCCAAGAACTACCAAGGTTTAACCCTTACATCCATTGCAGCCAAGATATACAATGCTCTACTAGGAAACCACATAGAACCCAAAATTGAGAACATACTTAGGAAGAACCAAAATGGCTTTTGGAGAAATAGATCCATGACGTCACAAATTTTGACTATCTGTCGAATTCTTGAAGGTCTACATGCAAAAAACCTAGAATGTAGATGTCACCAAGGCCTTTAACTCCATTCACAGAGGAAAGATGGAGCAAATTCTACTCGCCTACGTCCTACCAAAGGAGGCGACATCTCCACACTAAATGGTAGCTCTCTGAAACTAGTAGACAAGTTCACCTACCTAGGAAGCAGTGTCTCATCAACTAAGAAAGACATCAATATTCGACTAGCAAAGACATGGACATCTATCGATAGGCTATTAGTTGTATGGAACTCAGACCTGACCGATAAAAATAAACGCAGTTTTTTTCCAAGCAGTGATCATGTTGATACTGCTGTATGGATGCACTATAGGGACGCTAACTAAACGGATGGAGAAAAAGCTTGACGGCAACATCACAAGAATGTTGTGTGCAAAAGTCCTGGAGGCAGCACCCCACAAAGCAGCAGCTGTATGGCCACTTACCATCCATCATGAAAACTATCCAAGTTAGATGAACCAGACATTCGGGACACTGCTGGAGAAGTAGGGACGAACTCCTAAGTGAGGTACTCCTGTGGACCCCTTTATAATGGATGAGCAAAGGCAGGACAGACAGCTAGAACCTTCATAAAACAGCTCTGTGCAGATACAGGATGTGACCTTGAGGACCTGACCAAAGCAATAGACGATAGAGAAGGATGGCGGCAGAGGGTCAGTGATATCCGTACTGATGGCGCAACATGATGATGATGATGATGATTCATGTTAGATAGAAGTACTTGATACTTTGTAAAAATGTGCAAATCATTTGTAATAGAAAGTAGTTCGTATATCAGTGTGCAAAAAATTGATTCTGGACAAATAAGTGAAATTTTAAGAAGTGCTATGGAACAATGAAAATGTAGCTATGATTAGTCAAATGTTTACAAATTAAACTAACTTTTTGGCATTAATAATTAAACAAATGAACCAAACCTTATCCAAGACTAAGAAATACATATTGATCATTTCATATGAATCGTGTTAGATGTGGTAAATTCTAGTGAGTCTGTTAGGATATTTAACAAAACATTTCATCTCAGAACTATTCAAGTTTCTAACTGTCCTAATGCTTTTAAAATGAGACATAATTAGTGGGTCAGATGCATATTATAGAATGCTTATTTTTTTACTTTAGTTTCTCTGGAAAAATCTATCATTGTTCTGGAACCATGAGTGACAAAAAAAATCAGTCATCTTACCTATATTTTCTCATAAAATTGACCCAATGTTCTAAAAACTGTATTTTTATTTATCTGGAATTATTTGGGCTGATATTGTTATGGTTATTTAAATTGCTAAAATTTTAGATTTTCAGCCTTTTTCAATATTCTATACATGACAGTTTTCTTTTCTTTTTAGATATGTGAATTACAAAGACATTATTTACACTATTTACATGTCTCAGACTATTGCCCTCATCTTGGTTGTTTATATTGACAATGTTTTGGCTGCTTTGCCCTCCACCCTTCAGCAGGTGTATTTTGTCAGTAAACTTCATGGAATTTTTGCCAACTCTTTATTTAATCCACAGGGGTAGGCTGTTCTCATTTTGCAATCCATGCCTTAGGATATCTTGTATCAGTTAATTTACCACCCTCAGATTCAATGAAAAGAAAAGTGATATTACAAGGACAAAATAGCTTAGAAGACAAATTAACTGATATAAGTTATCCTAAGGCACATTCTTGGAAATGAAAACAGTCTACCCTATGGATTGAAAGGGTTTAGTTTAAAATTCCTTGAAGGTCACAGAATACAACAGACACCTGAAGAAGGCCAGCAGGTAAATCAGCTGAAACGTTGGGAATTTCTTAGATGAGAAGTTAGTTATAATTTTCTGACTACTGACCTCATCTTGGTTAAGATGAGGTCAGTCGTCTGAAAATTATAACTAACTTCTCCTCATGTAAGAAATTTTGACTAATGAAAATAATTGTCCTGAAATAAATAGAATAATGAAAATACTTGATCTTATCATTTTAGAAGAAAACAAATTATTCTAAAATATGAGGTTAAGTATTGGATTTCATGGGGCCAATTCCTAAAGTCTGATATGTATTCTGGGTATGACACTAAACTGTGTCTGATGAGAGTTGGGAGCACCCCTTTATTTCCATTACTCCCTGGTCCACTCTGACCTAGAGTGATAGTACCTGTTAGCATTCCATTTATAAGTCAGATAGGTCTGCTTAAAAATGATTTGTATTAGGTAGGAATACTTCATACCCTATTACTGTGTGCATATTATTTCTATTAAGAGTTGTCACTTGAAGCTATTATTGTTTTCTGAGGATGAGTTTTATTAGTTATTTGAAACGTGTTTTTTCCCTCACCTTGCTTATATTTACGAAAACTAAATATCCCATGAAGCCATTTTGTATATTTAGCAACCACTTGTCAAATGAAGCATACAACATACAGTTTAATAAAGGTATCTCTGGTTCATATATTCTTTCTTGCCGGTTGGTAGGGCTTAGAATATGCTAACTGCATCCCCTGAGTAGTTACCCTAACAAAAATAGTATAACAAACTGCATCTGGTATAGTGAAGATCCATTTATAAAGATCTGGGGAGTGTGGTGTACCCATTCATTGCCAATAATCCCAGGTCCACTCTGACCTGGAGTAGTAGTATCTGTTTGTGTTCCATCTTTGTGTCTAGTAGATGATTGCAAATGATTCATATGAGATAGGAATACTTGATACCATATTAATATGTGCAAAAACCTTAAACTACTTGGAAACTTTGATTTAAATGTTCAATGTATTCGATTCTCTAACCTCAAGGCATAACATAATCCCAGAATGATTTTAATGCCATTAAAATCAATTAATCACTTTCTTTCTCTCCCTCATTCAGACAAGAATAGGATTAATGAAAATGAGCAGGTATCACACTTTAATCTCTGCTGAGAAGTCAGGAAAGTTGTTATCCTATGAAGTCCTTCTGTTGGTAAAAGACAGCAAAGAAAGAAATCTACATTTTGTTTTGGCTACCCAACCCAAACATCAGTGATAGAAAGCATTCAGCTCTACACTTTACCATTATTATGTATGATTTATTTTTTTCTATCATCTTTTGCTGATAATATCTGAATAAGACAACAACATATATCACTGTGGCCACCATTTTTTTTTCTTTTTTTTACTTTTTTAAACACCCTTGTAATACAATATGAAGTATAGGCTTGATTGATGGATTATAAAATATTTTGGCATGCACAGCTGAAGCAACAAAATATTATAAAATTCTGAGGTCTTAACAAATTTCTAGTAAATGTTTATATTTTTTTCTTGTTTCTGCCTTTTTGTGAGGTTGAATGTGTAGATAAATCACACACACATACACATATGTAGTATTGCTCATGGATGATCACATTCCTAACTTTTTTTTTTTGGTTGATATAAAAAGTTAATTTTCTTTGAAACCAAATGTATCATAGCCCTTTTGGCTAGGACTTTAGAATATACCAATTGTGCTTCTGCAGAGAGGTAAGACCTGTAACAGCAAGGAGTGTCCTTGGTATGACACTAAATTACATCTGAGGGTGAGGCTCCAATCCTGGAGCTTTGGGGAATGTGGAATATCCCTTCATTGCCATTACTCCCAGCTCCACTCTGTCCCAGAGTAGTAGTACCTGTTAGGGTCCCTTCTATGGGTCAAATTGAACTGTTGAATCTTTTTCTAATGGTTTTTCTAATGGTTATTATTATTATGAGTTATTTGAAACCATACTGTTGTGTGCAAATACATTGGAATACTTGATAAATAGAATTACTCATGTTAAATATCAATACTTGAAACCATTTAACTGTGTGCAAACAAATGATCTTATCTGAAAGATGCTTCAAGGTAGTTGCTGAGGGTCAATTCTACTTAGCAATACTTAAAACCATGTAAACTATGTGCAAACAAATTATTAACATTAAGCAGAATTATTAGTGTTAGATAGCAGTATCTGAAACCATTTAAGTGTGTGTAAACAAATATTTGATATTAAATGGAATGAGTGTTTGATCACAATACTTGAAATAATTTATCTGTGTGCAAAGAAATGTTTGATATTAAATAGAATTATTAGTATTGGTTAACAATACTTAAAACCATTTAACTGAGTGCAAGCAAATAAGCCCTGGCTCATTAAAAAATAATGTTACCTAAAAACTATTCGCTTGCAAATAAAGTTGAGTAGGTTTCGATCCCAGCTTCAAGCGTCCTATGTGTCTAGCCACACTGAAGAGTTGTGATACAATGAAACAATCTATCTGTGGATGACAATATATATATCTATATAGTACTTGGCATTAAATAACCCACAGGAGTTGATATGTCATAGAACAAAACCAAACCAAACCAGAATTTTATTAGTAGAACGTCATACAATCAAAATAGATATTAAATGTTATTCATTACCAAACTTTACAGCATTGTAGCTCTGAAACAAAGAATAAATTTGTGTGTGTGTGTATGTGTGTATATATATATATATATATAAAGACAGACAGAGGAAGAGAAAATGATATCTTTTATGGGGAGTATTATCTTTGGACTTCTGCATATTCATATTTTTGGTTAGTCTTGATACTGTAGAGTTGGTTAATAATATCAGTTTTGATTGCATAATGTTCTACTGGAAATAAAATCGAAGTATCTTTGGTTTAGAAGAATTATTTTCTAGATTAGTTTGCAGCAACATCACAAAGATTTCAGTATATTATTTTAAAATGATGTCGCCTAAAGTTACACCAAAATCTGAAAAGAAATTCCAAAGAAAAGTCTTATCAATTAATGATAAGCTTGAAATAATTAAGATGGAATGAGTTCTAAGTACAAGTGCATTAATATCCAAATATAACATTGGATCTTCAATAAAGTCTAATATATGAGGCAACAGATTGTGGAAGGGTAATGAAAAGTAATTTTTGTCTGCACTTTTGGTTTCTCCTTATTCATGCAGTCCATATAAAATCCACCCATTCTAATAAGCACTCTTAAATCTGAGATTGCTGGAATAATGGAAGCTGTCTACAATAATACTTATTTTCTTTTATGTAAATTTTTGACCATAATATTATATCCTTTTATGAATCATGTTTTGACAGGAAGGATTTAAATTTAGTAATACATTTTTTTAAAGTTTAAGGGCACAACTCAGAATCATTGTTTACACTTTGTCAACAATAAGGTGAAAAAAATCTATTTTTGAGGTACTCACTACAGAGGTAGAAAATATTTTGTTACCAGAAACTAGAGAAAAGATCATACAACTGTGTAAGTGGTTGTAGAAGTTAATAACTTTTGAAGTTATTTCTTCAGGAATTGCTACTTGTATTACCACAAATTTCTCCTTCACAAATGGTAGCTTTTTTTTTTTTTTTTGTCGTCATTCAGAACTAATCCTATCAGATATGTGAAGAGGTAAATTTACTGACTTTTGCTGTGCAATAGAAAAATGCCTGCAATAAATGATATGAAACAAAAACATGGTTTTAAACTGTTTTACACCCATATATATGTGGTGCGTTCAATAAGTTTCCAGACTTATTTTGTACAGCATTTAAAATTGTTGTAGACTCTTGAAAATTCAGTATGTTATTGCTATACATCTTATGAGATGACTGACCAATTTTATGATTTCAAATTCAAATGAACAGCTACAGCAGGAATTGGAATACACCCTACTAAAGCTTGATTGTCACAGCTGATGAATTTCAAAATTGCAGTCTGGACGTGAGGAAGAATGATATGCAATAAAATTCTATTTTAAACTTGGGAAAAATGCCACAGAAACGTATGGAATGCTTCAGACTGTTTTTTGACCATCTTGCATGAATCGAGCATGAGTTTTTGAGTGGCATAAGAGATTCAAGGAAGGCAGGGAGTCTGTGAGGGATGATGAGAGGTATGGGAGGAGTAAGGACGTCAATACACCAGAGTTGATTGGCCAAAGGGTTAGAGTTACTATGTTGAGGTTTTAAGGGAGTTCAGGAAGAGATTCCTAGGGAAGAGGCCAGCACTCTTCAAATCGGGTATGTAGCGTTTCCAGCAGGACAATGCACCAGTCCACAACTCCATCCTTGTCACAGGCTATTTGATCAAGATGGGCATCAAGACAGTTCATCAGCCTCCCTACTGACCAGACCTTGCTCCTTGTGACTTTTGGTTATTCCTTAAGCTCAGAGGCTGTCGTTAGGAGACAATTGAGGAGATGAAAGAGGCTATGGTGAAGGTCATTGACACACTCACACAAGAGGACTTCTATGGGGCCTTCAGACGTTGTTGGAATGGTACAAGTACATTGCAGCCAGAGGAGATTACTTCGAAGGGGACTACAGTTTCATGTGTGTACTATCAATAAAAGTGCCCATACGAAAAAAGTCTGGAAACTTATTTAATGATCCTTGTATTTGGTAATGCTGAAAAGTTCTCTGCCTGACCCAGTTGAGAATTGTTCTTACATGCTATTCCATTCGTTCATTCTGCAGTTCAACATATTTGGCATACAAATTCTTGCAAGTTCTGTCAGCTGGGCTTAGAAAACATCAACTGCATCCTCTGTAAAAGGGTAAGACTCTTCCAACCTAAAAGTGGTGAGGCTCCAGTTCTGCATCTGGTGGTGAGGTTCCTGTTCTGAAACACAACCATTACTCTCAGATCCACTCCATTTGTTAATTATTAGAATTGGATAGGAATGCTTGAAACCATATGACAGTGTGAAAACAAATGATATTAAATAAAAATAGTGACTTGAGTGGAAACAATGTAATAGCGTATAAATTATTAGTATTAGATTGGAATACTTGAAACCATAAAATTGTGTGCAAGTTATTTGTATAAGAAAAGAATATTTGATAACATGATTATATACTTATAAAGTGTAATTCAAAAAAATTTTTCATGGAACAGTGAAAATATAGTTATGACTAAAATCAAACATTTACAAATGAATAAAATTTTGGCATTAAATAACCCATAAGGGTTGATATGCTGTTAAACAAATCTTTCATCTTTCCCTCCCAAAATTTGATGAAAATATAAAAAAGAAATGGTTATTTCTTCCTTCACTGAAGTGTGAACTTTCCAGCTCCTTGTCATAAAGTACCTAAAACTGTTGGGATTCATGGTCTACAAAGAAGTATTTTTTTCTTTAAAGTAGATGAATTTACCAAAGACCGTTAAGGCTAGAAGACTAATATGAAGTGATAACTTTGAATTTAACATCTTTAGATTTGATGGTTGGAGGTACATCACATGAGGGTTAAGTAAAGAGTGCCTCACCCACACTGTTTTAGAACAGTAAAGCCCAGAGGAAGGAGTGTTATATGCTGTTGTATATCAGTTTGTTGTATTGAATTAAGACTTACTATCTATAATTTCCTTATCTAAAAATAAGGTTATGCTACTATACACCCAAAATTTTGTGTGTTGGTTATAGATTTTTCAGTATGATAATGACTTTAAACACATTGCCAAACTTGTTGGAGCCTACAGTGAAGACAATGAGATGCTGTAGTTGTCAGCCCAGCTGCCAGATCTTGTTCCATTGAGAACTGGAACTATAAGGTTGAAACTAACATTGACCATGGATAATAATATGGTGGATTAGCAAGAAAAATTGTATTGGTATTAGTATATAATCTAACTGCATTTGATACCCTGTAGGTATGTCATGTTTTAAAAAAATACTGGTTTCCTTCTCAATAAATTATTCATGTTTATGGGATTTTTGTTTGTGCTGTTTTATAAAAAAAGATGGCAGATAATTGGATGTTTCTAAACTATTTGATCATAGTGTTTTTGTTGCTGAATTGTTAAAATATATATCAACTAAAAGAGTGCTGTCAGAAGAGCTTAGAATACATACTGACAATCTTCTCTGCAAAGGGGTAAGACATCCTTGCATATGACACTAATGTGAGACTCCAGTTCCAGAGCTATGAGGGGTATGGAGTACTCTTTCATTGTCATTACTCCCAGTTCCATTTTTACTTGAAGTGTTAGAATCTATTACAGTTCCATCTATGGGTCAAACAGATCTGTTTGAAAGTTATTCATATTTGATATAACCATGTGAAGAAACATCTCCACAAAAAATGTAAATATGAACATACATTGGATACTGTTCCATAATCTCTCGGTATAAAATACCCCTAGACTGTGTGACTTGCCATTAAAATGGATTAATCAATGCTATAATGTCTTTAAACCATTAACAGATTAAGGCATGTTTTACTCTTTTAGTTGAAAAAAGAAAAGTCTGTAGTATAATATCTCTAGCTTTGTGCAATTCTTGAGTCTTTTACTAGCCTTTTCCGAGTTTGTGTATATGGTGGAATCCGAGTTTAGCCATGTTAATTATTTACTAAGCTAACAGAGAAGCACTTTAAACAGATAACATAGTGAAGCTTAAAAAACAAAAATTTGCAAGAAATCTGATCTCCTTAGTACCAAACAAACCCATCTTTCTCAGTAAAAAATAATTCAAGAATTAAATGTGTTTGCATTTATAGTTTACTGATTATTTTCCATGTAAATTGTATTAAACACTGGTAAATGAGTCCTGTTTTGAAATTGAGTATTCAATTTATTTATTTAGGGTGTGAATGGAAATTTGGTTACAATGGGTGCATTTAGTAAAAATTTGGAGAAGCTCTGGTTTAAAGGATATGAATAAAAAAAACAATGATTTAATCTTATCAGCAAATATACTTAGGTCCCTAAATTGTCGCTAAGAAGCAGATAACATCTCACAGAAACTACTAGAGATGCAGATTACACAGATGATTAGGCACTTCCTGCAAATACGACTGCTAAAGTTGGATCTCTTCTGCATCGCCTGGAGCAGGCTATAAGAAGCATTGGTCTGTATGTGAACTTGTATAAAACAGAGTTCATCTGGTTTAATCAAAGTGGTTCCATCTTCTCATTAAATGGCAAGCCTCTGAAATTAGTTGACGAGTTCAAATACCTCAGTAGCAATATCTCATCTACTGAAAGCAATGTCAGCATATTTATTGGTTAAATGTAGTTGCCTATTGTATGGTCGCATCACTTAGACTTTGATGAGTCACTTTGATGTGAACTACACAAGGATGCTGCATGCTGTTTTTACCAATTCCTGAAAGCAAGGTATCCTACAAAACAGTAGCTGTAAGGCCACTTACTTCCCATCTTGCAAGCCATCCTAGATGGGCACTGCTGGAGAAGTAAGGATGAACTAATAAGCAGTGCTCTTCTATGGAGATGGCTAACCTGCAAAAACTTAGATTCATCAGTATTGGAGTCTTGGAAATTTTTATTATCTGATTAGTGATAGAACTGCAAATTCTTATTTCTAGTTACTGGTACACATCTATGAAAATTCAGTTTAAACAGCAACCATTCCCCAAATTTTAGCTTTGTGTGAGTTCTGAATATCCATTGTTGTTGCAAAAGGCAGTCAAAATGCTGCAACCTTTTGTAACAACATATTTATATGAAATAGCATTTCCAGCACTTACCGATATGATTACCAAATAGAAATCTACACTTTTTGTGCAAAATGAATAGTCTATTTTTGTTAGAAATATCCCCAAGAATTAACAATTTGAGCCAAGTAAGTGAAACATATCCCTCTCACTGAATGTCATTACTCAGTGCAAATATTGGATGGGAATTTCATTTTTATTTATATGGGGCTCTACAAAATTGATAGGGGTCCCAGCTCCCAAAAGTTTGAAAGCCACTAGTCAAGAGGTTGTGCCAATAGGGATGGATGGCAAGAGAGAATCAAAACAATCTGCATTGTTGGCATACCTTGATGAAGATGCAAATCCATTTAAAAGCAACAACCTATTATTGGGACTAATATTAATAGTCCCTATATGTTCCACTTAAAGAAAAACTATTATGATTTATTTTACTTGTAGAAACTTTGTAATCTACATAAACTCACATTTTGTGAGTTGTTACAATGAAAATGATGTGAATTTGATAATGAATCTATTCTTAAAAACTGTTATTTGTTGTATATCATATCATGCATGAAGAATCTTTATAAACTAAAAATGGGATCTGCATATTATCCTACATATTATGATATAATGAAACCAGCTGTTAGTTTGGTATAAGTGGGTTATTGAATTAGATAAAGTTATGCCAAGGTCATCTAGCGATGAGGATGCTGTAAACAGGGATGTGCATATTTAATCTTTTCACTGTTTAAAAAGCCACATGTGGCTCTGAGTGTTTCCTCTGACATGTTTGAGGGCCATATGTGGTTGTCAAACTGCATTTAAAATGAAGCATACAATCTGGTGAAAATGAGAATAGACACCTAATTTGTCTTGAACAGTAAAAGGGTTAAAAAGAACTCAAAATTCAAACGTATTCATATCTATATGAATAAACGCTAATTTCTGTCCTCATACTAACATCAAAATGGTTGACATTGTCTTAAATCATTAATACACATGAGCAAAACGCAATCTATATTATGTACTAAAAAGTGTACCTATCACAGATATGGGATATATGATTTTCATAATGGTTTTAAAAAGCAGGTTTTGATTAGAAAAAAACCCATCCAGTTTTGTTGATTTGTAATTCTATTTATTTTGTATACATAGAGTTTTGTGAGAAAGCCAAAAATTTATTTTATTTGAAGTTTTAATGAAAGGGTTGAATTTGCGATGTACATTAATGTTTAGATGTTTTCATTGCCTTTGAAAAATATGCCGCCAACACAGATATGTGGACAAATAAACAGATGAAATGAAAAATGAATAACAAATTGTTTTGTGACATCTATAATGAGTAAACACCTACACATACACACAAATATTTGGTAATGGGTTTCCATTTTTATGAGCCCAGTTGGTTGGGGCCATAAAATACGCCTACTGCATCTCTGCCAAGGTGTAAAACATCCCCCACTCAACACGTGTCCTGGATATGACACTAAACTTCATCGAATGATGAGAAACCAGGTCTGGAGCTTTGGGGAATGTGGATTACCCCTTCATTGCCATTACTTCTAGTTCCACTCTGATCCTTTTAGAGTCCCATCTATGGGTCAGATAGAAATAGGTAATCATTTTCTAAACTTGAAACCATTTAACTGTGTACTGTTGACTAGAATTACTGGTATTGGGAGACCTGGGTTCAATCCCTGGTCAAGTAAGACCAAAAACTCAAAAAATGATATGTGATGCCTTCTTGCTTAACCCTAAGTATTATAAGTTATGAATCAAGGGTGAAGTTGAGCGATCTACAGCAAGAAGTAGCATCCTCCCCTCCACTTCGGTGTATGGGCTATTGAAAAAAGAACCTTTGGGTTCTCCTCAACAACAGATAGCAATATCAGTAACCATTTAACTGTGTGCAAACAAACTCTGGTTCATTTAAAAATTGTTACCTACAAACTATTTGCTTAAAAATCATATTTAATATATTATTAAGAGGATATGGCATTAAATAACCTATAAGGGTTGGTATGCCATGAAACACAATCAACATCATTTTGATCTAGCATCACTAGTTCTGTTGTGAAGGGGTGAAATATGTCTTCAAAATTTTTGAAGGAAATCAGTTAGGGTCATTTTTTTCTTTTTTGTAAATCGAAAAACTATCTTTGTGTGTGTGTGTGTGTGTGGAAGTTACTGTAAAATGTGGCTACTTTATCAAGTTTAAAATATGAATATCCTGAGATTGCATCTATTTCATCAACTGAATTGCATGACTGAAGAAGCCTGCACTGGATTATATATATATATATATATGTATATGTATATTTTTTTTTCTTCATCATACAATGTGTGAAAGCACGTGCGATACTCTGTCCTCATTAGCCGCCAACTAGGGTGATAACACAGTTTTGGTAGCTCAAGGTGGTACTGCCACTCCTGGCACTACCAAGCCACTGGACAGAGTATTTAAAAGAAATATATATCTATATATACACCAGATCATATATATATATATATATATATATATATATATATGCTTAAAAATTTAACCTGAAAGTTGAAGGAAACAGAAGTAATACAAAACCAAGGGAGAGAACAATATACCTGGAGATAGATGAATAAAAGAGACCCCAAAAGATGGAGTTCAGACAGATGAAGAAGACCAAAGACAGAAGAAAATTATGAAGTAAAATATTACAAGGTATCATCAGAGAAGGCATATTTTATGTAACAGTTATCATTGTCAGAAATGGAATCAGCAACCCAAGTTCAAATCCTGGATTTGTTTGAATTTCCCTTTCATTACCTCCCACCAGCTAAAGCTAGAACAGTAGGGCAGACTGATTTTTTGAGCCAGTTTAGGAGAAGGAAAACTGTTCAAACCAACTGGACTCCACTAAAAAAAATAACAACTTTGTCATATCCTGCTCTACAGCTGATGGGGTGGGTAAATGCAAATTGGATCATCCGAGATTCAAATTTGGTTTGCGGAGTCCACTTTCTGGAACAAGAACTATTACACCACTCATGGTGGAAATATTGGGTAAATACATACATATATATATATATATATATATATACACTATCAGTTAGAAGCTGCAGTGGTTTTACTATTCTACTTTTTTTTCTTGAAAAACAAAGGCAATAAACAAGGGTCTTGTATTTAAGATGATGATGATTTGCTTCTCCTACCAGATGATGATGATCTCCCCCCCATTATTTGCTTTTCCTGACTGACAGATACTCACCTACTTCTAATTAGTTGATAATTCTCAGTTAACTCTAATAATTCCAGCGGATGCTGAAAAGTTCATATGCTAATGACATATCTGCTGTTGATGACTGTTTTGACTGGTGGGATCCAAGCACTGCAACACTAATTGAAGAAATGTGTGGCCCACAAGGGTGACGATGTTAAAAAAATGAACCTCATTTGGTCTCATTTCATGAAAGTATCTTGATCAGCCTATGAACTTTTCAGCCGACCCTTGTATATGTTGGAGCTGTAGTTTTTATCATTCTCTGCTATTTTACTGTTCTGTACTAATTTCAAGACTGCAAAATTTTTTTTGGAAAGAAAGGCCCAACCCTATTTGAGAAACTTTCTATAAATGAATTGTTCTGAAGTATAAATAGACTGGCTTTATCAGTTCTTCATAGAAGGAAAAAAGGTTTGGGTGAGATATTATTGTCATGTTGCATGACTGGGTCAATAAATTTGATGAGTTACGAAAGTGATGAAGACCAAAATCTTCCTACCCTTGTATTTCTTTAAAAAAAACAAAACAACAAATACAGAAGTGTCTCATGGGTTTATATTGCTTGAACTCATTACTAATATAAAATGGTGGGTTAATTTATTTTTCATCTACTTCTGTTTATCCCACCCCATAAAATATAACAAAGATAATATAAGTTTACTTTCTGTAAACTTACAATAGGTATTTAAAATATAAAACCTAGAATGTACTATAACAGTTATTTGTATAGCAATTGAATAAAGTTTAAGAATATTCATGCTATAAATTATTTTTTCCTTTGTATGTTCACAAAGTATTGAGGTTAAAACTGCATTTGATTTGTATATATACAGTTATATACCATAAAAGAGAATTGAAACCAAACATTAAAAAACAAACTAATAGAAACTAGTCAGTTTTTTATATTTAAAATGGCTGTATATGTACAGTTTGTATTTTCTTTGATCTTTATTGTTACATATTAAATATCTATCTAAATTTTTCTAAAATTATCATTATTTGTGTGTGTGTGTGTGTGTGTGTGTATATATATATATATACTTTGAGAAAAAACAACGAAACCGGTCACATAGGATTATAAATTTATTTCAATCCTATTATGCATTTTGGAAATTTCCAAAAACACGGAAAAAATTTAACAGGACTTCTTCAGATCTTTTTGATAAAAAAACTAGAATAGAATTACTCCCAACTCCGATTTAACTGGACCAAGAATACTAACCTATATATATATATATATATATATATATAGGTTAGTATTCTTGGTCCAGTTAAATATATATATATATATATATATGTATATATATATATATGTGAGGGTCATTCAATAAATAAGGTAAATTTTTCCTGAGGATGTAGCACTAGGAAGTACTGTTTATAGTTGCACTTTTTTTCATAGAAATCAAGAGTGATCG
Source organism: Sepioteuthis lessoniana (assembly GCA_963585895.1). Classification (NCBI taxonomy): domain Eukaryota; kingdom Metazoa; phylum Mollusca; class Cephalopoda; order Myopsida; family Loliginidae; genus Sepioteuthis; species Sepioteuthis lessoniana. The sequence goes on from CAUZXS010004860.1 coordinate 66,741, forward strand.
GTCCTTTCATTTCTCAGAAAACTGTCAGCATGACATTCTTTACTGACCACTGTACTTAAAACATTTTCTTTACTGGAGTCAGGATGTTTCCACTCCATGAGCTCTCTTTTTGACACTGGCTTATAGTGGCAAAAACATGTTTAGCCCATTTGTAAATTTTCCTTTGACGAAAACATGCTTCTCCATACACATTACACATTCTTCCCTAAATTTCACATGGATTGCACCTCTCAGCTACTAAAAATTTCATTGACAGACCTCTGTTCAAGCTTTTAGCACTCTGTTTGATTAGTTTCCATTTTGAATAACAACAAAACAAATGTTTTTATGAGATTAGAATAATTTTTGCTATAAATCAACTGCAAACATTGCAGAGTTGACATTTAAGAGAAAATCTTCTAAAAAAACATTTTCTTTTTATATATTCCTCTTTACTGAATGATCTGAGTGTGTGTATATATATATATATATATATATATTGACTGAGTGTTGTAGAGAGCAACCCAAAGCTTCCCTTTTCACTGAGGTGTAGGAGTGGGCGCTTCCCCTTTCTCTGGATTGGTCCACTTACCCTTGATTCATACCTTATAATACTGATTCTTAAGGAATGAGTTATCAAGTACCATTTTTTGCATCTTTGGTATGACTCTATCTGGGATTGAACCCCGGTCTTGCAGGCCATTAGTAAACACTCAATTATTTTTCATCACCTTATGTTGGTTGAATTATCAAAATTTCAAATGATGATTGTATTTTTTCAAATAGTAATGAGTAAGTAATGAAGTCAACTTAAGATAAGAATTTATTTGCTGTTTTAACTTACTCTACTGGTTAGTATTTGAACACTCTCTTGATTTAAGAAAAAAGTTTTTAAAATGGTTTGTGCACTCACATAAACATATAAATGATTGTCTTCAAAAATGCCATGAAGAGGAATTACTTGACATGCCATCTTGATGACTTCATAGGTTACTGAAACATCCATTCATATATAATATTGCTGTGTGTATATATATATATATATATACGCTCACACACAGACACACACAGAGGGTGTCTCAAAATAGATGCAACCCTTCATATGATAATGATTTATTACTGAGACGAGTGCATTGGCAGTCATTTGGATCATGTCCTGTAAAAAATGCATTCTTTCAGCTATGGATATCAAATCAATGTTTTTTTTAAATTTTTATTATTATATCAGCTTCCAGGACAAGCAAATTTTTTTTTAGTTTCTTGTCTCAGTAATAAAATCATTATCATATTAATTGGTTGCATCTATTTTGAAGGAGTTTTGAATAATTTTGTCTCCAAATAAGTAGTGATGCAAAATATTTTTTCCTATCTTGTCCTAGGCATTGTGATCAAGGATTAATAGTTGTTATAGTATACTGAGTAGAGTGTTCACCAATGGCCTAGATGACCAGGGTTCATTCCCAGGTTGAGTCATACCAAAGACTCAAAAAATGGTACTTGATGCCACCTTGCTTAACACTCAGCCTTATAAGGTAAGGGTCAAGTGTATAGTGTAGAAGCTATTGAATAAGGAACCTTTGGGTCACCCTCGACTACGGTTGCCAACTCTACTTTTATTTTCGAATCTGCGACAAAAAAGAACTCAACATTACTATGAGTAGAGTTATTAGGTGTCGCATGGATCCCATGTATATTGAAACACCCTGTATATAAGTGTGAATATATACGTGTGTGTGTGTGTGTTTTTTTTTCTTTATTGTTTTTATATAAAATAACTTTTACGTAGCACAAAGGGCACAACATAGTGAGTTTCTTATTAGAGCAATTCACTTAAAATGCTTAGCATAAAATACCTTCCAATTCAATTTGCAAATGAGTGATAATTTTGTGGGGTTAGAATTTCATTTTGTTTATTATTTGACTTCATGATGTTATGGAGATAAGTAGGAAAAACAAATGAGAACTCACTCTTTTGAATAGAAGCATCAATATCATCATGGACAGCTCTTACAAGAAGAATCCAACTAGTTCACAGGGCATCAAAAACTGTTTAAATCTGTAAGAATTTAATGACTGAATAATGCTGTTGATTTCTATTAGATGACTGATAATCAGTCCTATCTTCATTTTGCCTTCCCTGCTGCTCCTTGTCCTCCTTTGCCATCATCAATATCAAATGAGCGAGAAGGGGCACTGTACCACTAGCTGTGCAGTATCTCCCTTCACGCCCAGCCCTCATCTCTCTCTCTCACTCTCTTTCTCTTTCTTTCCTTCCTTTCTCTGTGCAATGTCAGCGAAAAGAGCTCAGATAACAGAACTGTTTTGTTGTCCGTTCTCTCCTCACCACCTCCGTCGTACTTGCACAACAAACTTTCCATTGTGCAGTGCCCTTTTTCTTCTTCACTGCAGTAAAACCACTCATCAACCTGATCTCTCTCCCTCTCCCTTCACTCTCTCTACCATCATTCTTCCTCCTACTCCCTCTTATCATACTCTCTACCTTCTACTCAGTTGCTCAGCAACAGTCCTGTAACCTGCCTATTATTGCTTTCCATTGATAGACGACTCCACCCACCCCGCCATCAGTAGCACATGGTATAGCCTGCAGTTAAAACAGTGCCATTACATGTTGCCATTCTTTTCACTAGTTTCAAGAATACCCACTGGAACACAATGTGTCTTTTGGGTTCACTAAGCTTCCAGAGCCGATATCTGTAAAGATCTAACCAATAGTTGTTCCTTTTGCCAGAACCTTTTGTCTACAATGTCTTCACATGTAACATCTGTAGGGCAGTTCTAAAGAACACGACAATGTTTGCAGAAAACTATCTAAATTATACTTGTTTGCTATTATTTCAAACACAACTATTTTAGAAATCAGGAAAAAAAGCAAAGTTTCTAATAGATGTATTTACCCAACCCCTCCACAGTAACAGGATGTGACACAAAGTCAATTTTATGCTGAGTTTACTAGGTTTAAATTCATAGTTTTCCTTTTCCTAAACTGGTTGCCATACCAGAATCAAAGTTCCCAGTCTGCTCCAAAAAGCTCCTAATATACTTTCATACCAAACAGTTGTGAAGTTTTAAGTTATATATAATGTCTCTACAACAGAAATAGTTTTAAAAATTTATTTTAAAAAAAAAGCCCCAAAACTAAGATATTGTCACCCCCAATACATCTTCTGTAATTTACTGCAAAAACATCATCTGTATTTTAGAATGCACTCATTGCTTCAAGCAATATATTTGGGAAATCAGGATGGCTTTTTAATTTTAAAATAAACAACTATAGAAACTCAATTTAAATTTCTGGCTCATAATAAACTTCCCTCAGTAAAACATTTTTACCTAACTGACCATAACTTTAACAGAGAGGCTAAATTTACTATCATAGAGAAGATTAAAAAAATTCATCAAACACTATATCAATTTTAGAAACCCATGAAAATAGTTGGATATTATTTTCTTGGGATGTCTTGAAACTCTTACCCTAAATGGACTTAGCAACAAATTAAGCTACCCTTAAAGATTAAAATTGAAAAATCACTTACCTTTTAGACTGATTTTTCTACTTAACATCCTCAGTAATGAAAAAAAGAAACAAAAATCATTGAAAACTATTTATAAACACATGCTGAGTGAAATGTTTAAATCATTAAGATTTTAAGTTCAAGTTTTATTCACAAGTGAAGCCAATCCTGTGGTATTCATAAGCCTTTTAGTCTTGACATTTAAACAGTCATGAAAAAAATATCTGATGATAGCTGAAGGCCAAAACATATCAGGATTAACAAATTTATATATGCATATAAATTTTCCACCAATGTTTATTAATTCTTTTGTTTATTTATATATATATATATATATATATATATATATATATATATATATATATATATATATATATATATATATATATACATTTACATATTGTATGTATAAATATATACATATGAATTTACCTACTTTATTTATATAAATTTACAAAATTCACGCACACACACATGCATGCACACATATATACACTTCATTCTGTGCACTTTTATTATATGTACTTGCTTAAGGCTATATATAATTCCTAAACCTTGTTTAGTAATAGGCTATGGCAACACTAACCACCCCTCTGAATCCCAAGACTGGGTGGAGCTCAAGCCTGCTAGATCACTTGGAATGCTCTGGAAGGGAGTGTTTCTGCAGCACCCTTGGGGTCTCAGACACCTTTTTATCAGCATTTATTTTTTGACTTAGAAGCCCTTTTTCTTTTTTTTCTATTTTTATTAATATTCAAACAAATTTGCTCTTTTATATGAATAGTACTTTTTGAAAATTGATATTTAGTATAGTGGTAACTTGTAACATAGATTGGGTGGTTGGCTGGGAGTATGATTCCCTTGTAGTTAGAATAGAATGGTTGGATGGTTGTATGATTTCCTTGTAATAGGAATAGATTGGTTGGATGGGAGCATTATTTTTTAGTAATAGGAATAGATTAGTTGAGTGAGAGTATGATTGCCTCATAATAGGAATAAATCTATGAAGCTAAGATTTAGATTATAGTGAGAAAAACTTGTACACCTTATTGCATTATGGTTAGCAAACTGGTTTTGTTGAAGATTATGTGTGAATGGTCTCAATCCTTTTAGGTTGTTTCAAAAAACTAAGCTGCACCTACAAAATAACAAATACTAAAATAAACTTCTTCATTAACTATTTCATAAAGCAAAAAGAAAAAGTTGGCAAACTTAGTCAAAGGTGACCTGAAGGCTCCCTTTTCATTAGCTACTACACTAATGTGTAGGGGAGGGCATTACTCCATTCTCTGGATTGCTCCACTTTATCTTTGATCCTTACCTTATAATAGTGAGTGTTAAGCAAGGCAGCATCAAGTACCATTTTTTAAGTCTTTGGTATGACTTGACCTGGGATTGAACCTGGGGTCTCCAAGACCATTGGTGAACACTTTACTCATTTGGCCAATAGCTAACTATTTCATAATGACCTTATACTCTGGTCTATTTAAGCCCAGTCAGTTGGGGGCAGGCTGTAGAATACACCAACTGTATCTTTGCAGAGGGGTAAGAACCCCCCGCTGAGTGTCCTTGATATGATACTAAACAATCTGATGGTGAGATTCCAATAATACTGGAGCTTTGGGGAATGAGGAGTACCCCTTTCTTGCCATTGCTCCCTGGTCCTCTCTGACTTGGAGTGGTAGCACCTGATAGGGTCCTATCTATGGGTCAAATAGAACTGTTTGACATTTTAAACTGAGTGCAAATGAATGACTTACGCTGAATTGAATTGTTTGAAATAGAACTGTCTATAATTTAACTGTGTATAAAAAAAAGACTGATGTTTAATTGAATTGTTAGTGATATATAGCAAACATGGAATCATTTAACTTTGTTGACTTATGTTTGTGAATCATATATATTCAATATATATGTATAAACCAGATTTGGCATTAAATAACCTACAATGGTTGATATGCCATAAAACCAAACCAACCAGGTCTATTTCATAATGTCAGCCCAGTCAGTTAGGACTATAGAATACACTGACTGCATCTCTGCAAATGGGTAACCCCCTACTCCATTGAGTGTACTAGATATGACACTAAACCATCTGATGGTGGGGCTGTAGTCTTGGAATGTCTGGAAATGTGGAGTATACCTCTTAGTTGTCAAAAAATCTTGACGGCAACTGCACAAGAATGATGTGAGCAATATTGAACATGCTGTACAGCCACTTACCACCCATCACGAAAACTATCCAAGTTAGATGAACCAGACATGTGGGACACTGCTGGGGAAGTGGGGATGAACTCATGAGCAACATACTCCTGTGGACCCCTTCACATGGATGAGCAAAGGTAGGACAACCAGCTAAACCGAAATACAACAATTCAGTACCAATACAGGATGTAGCCTTGAAGACCTACCAGGAGTGATGGATGATAGAGACGGGTGATGGGAGAGGGTTAGGGAGATCATGCTGGCAGTACAAATATATATATATAAGATTTGGCATTGAATACCCCTTAAGGGTTGATATGCTGCAAATTAATCAATCAACCATTTCATAATGTTCTTTCATGTTATTGTTCTGTCCACAGGGCTTAGAACTTCTGTTAGTGAGGCTCCATTTCAGGAGATCGGGGTAGTGTGGCGTACCCTATTTTTGTTTAGAATGACCTTGGGAGTAATGGCTGTGGTAGTACCTGTTAGGATCCCATCTATGAACATGTAATGATGGCTGGTTAGTTGTGTTCTATGGCATATTGACCTTCGTTGGTTATTTTATACCAAATTCTGTTTATAGATAATGAACATTTTGTTTTCATGATTCAGAGCTCATTTTTTTTGCATACAGTTAAATGGTTTCAAATATTGCTATCAAACACAAATAGTTCTATTTGCACATAGCAATTCTTGAAACCAATTTACTAAGAGTCAAAGAGGTATATTTCAAGGAGATGCACTATCACCATTACTATTTGTAATAGCAATGATGCCACTCAACCACATACTCAGGAAATGCACTGGCAGATACAAACTTAGTAAATCACAAGAAAAGATCAATCAACTTGTGTAAATGGATGACAACTGGTTTGCTCAAAACAAAAAAGAATTGGCTACTCTAATACAGTGAGAATATACAGTCAGGACATAGGGATGGATATTGGCATAAAATAATGCACTATGCTCATAATGAAAGTGGTAAAAAACACATGGAAGGAATGGAACTACCAAATCAAGGAAAAATTAGTTTGCTCAGACAAAAGGAAACCTACAAATACTTGGGAATATTGCAAGCAGACACCATCAAACAAGTGGGGATAAAAGAAAAAATGAAAAATATCTCAGGAGAATGAGAAAACTACTTGAAACCAAACTATATAGCAGGAACCTTATAAAATGGATAAACATCTTGGCTGTCCCTCTTATAAGATATTCGAGACTGTTCTTAAAGTGAACGAGGGAAGAATAAACAAATGTATCAGAGAACAAAAAATTAATGACGATGCATAAGGCCTTACATCCCAGAGATGACATTGACAGACTATATGTGTCAAGAAAAGGTGCTCGTGGTGTAATGGTTATCGTCGTAGGAAATGGATACGGCGACACGAGTTCAAATCCTGGACGAGACTGATTGCATTTCACATAGCACTAATACCCTTGGGAAAGGTATGAATCCAATTATTCTCCCTCCAGCTATGGGTAAATAGTAGGGCAGACTGGTTTCTTCAGCCTTGGTTAGGCAATTAGTCTAGGAGAAGGAAAACTCTGAATTCAAACCTGTTAAACTCCGCTTAAAAATTGACCTTGTGTCATATCCTGCTCGAGCGGAGGGGTTGGTAAATAGGATATGTGTCAAGAAAAGGGGGAAGACAACTTGCTGGTATTGAAGATAGTATTGATGCATCGATACAACAATTTGAAGATTTCATAGAAAAGCACTAAGGAAAACTGAATAAAGCCACCAGAAACTACTGATCACATGAGGATCAACAGAACAAAAATAACTAGAAAACAAAAATGGGAAGAAAAACAACTCTATGGACTCTTCAAGTGACAAACAAGCGACATCTCTCATGAGAAAACATTGATGTGACTAAGAAAGGAAAACCTGAAGAGAGAAACTGAATCTCTTCTAATAGCTGTACAAAACAACACTATAAGGATCAATTATATTAAAACAAGAATAGATAAGATGCAACAAAATAGCAAATTTAGGTCATGTGGTGATACATAAAACAATCAATCACATAAGCAAATGCAGCAAACTAACACAGAAAGAGTATAAGACTAGACATGACTGGATGGGGAAGGTGATCTTATTAAGAATTGTGCAAGAAATTGAAATTTGACCATATGAACAAATGGTATATACACAACCCAGAATCTGTCCTGGAAAATGAGATGCAGAAATTTCTCTGGGATTTTGAGATACAAACGGATCACCTAATCTTGACCAGACCAAGTGATAGTCAACAAAAAAAAAAAAGAGAACTTGCTGTATTGTGGATTTTGCTGTCCTAGCAGACCACAGTAAAATTGAAAGAAAGTGAACTGAGAGATAAGTATCTACACCTTGCTAGGGAATTGAAAAAAACTGTGGAACATGACAGTGATGATGATACCAATTGTAATTGGTAGAGTCACCAGAGGATTGGCACAGGGACTGGAGGACTTGTAAATAAGAGAACGAGTAGTGACTATCTAAACTACTGCATTATTAAGATTGGCCAGAATACTGAGAAGAGTCCTGGAGACTTACTACCACTCAAACTCCAGTGAAAAACCATTGTCTAACACTGGTGGGAAAAACTCTCAAAAGAGTAATTATAATAATAATAATCTACTACAGCAAACGTGGTAATAATGTCTACTATCATACAGAAATCTGTATTCAATGCAATATATCTGTGGCTTTTTATTTTATGGACCTGCAAATGGCTGCACAGTTCAAAATAATTTACATATATGGCAACATTGTTAAGTTTACTGGAAATTACTAGTCAGTTTACACTATGTTAGTTTCATTATAATGAAGATTGGACATTCACAGATTTCAGGTTCATGGAGTCACTGGTAGTTTTATTGCTATGCATGCACAAGTACAGACACACTTCAGTCAGGATAGTGTAAACACAGTCAATGGCCCCGAGTAACTATCAGTTTCTCGCCTATCCAGTCATCACACTAATACCTCCGTTATCCTTACTTACAAGTCTCCTGGATATGACAGTAAACTGCATTTTATAGTGAAGCTCTAGTCTTCAAGCTTTGGGAACTGTAGAGTACTCCTTTATTGCCATTACTCTCAGGTCTACTTTGACCTGGAGTGATAGCACTTGATTGGGTCTCATCTATGGGTCAAATTAAACTGTTTGACCATTTAACTGTGTACAAACAAATGACATACGTTAAATTGAATTGTTTGTGCTAGATAGCAATACTATAGAATCATTTAACTGTGTGCAAATGAAGGAGTAATGTGGGATAGAATTGTGTTGAAAAGCAATACTTAAAATATTTTAACTTGGTGTAAAAATTGAATAACCATTTAACTGTGTAAAAATAAAACTATTAGTGTGAAATACTTGAAACTGTTTAACTGTGTGGAAAAATTTAATTATTGGTATTACATAACAATACTTGAAACCATTTGACTGTATGCAAAAGAATGGTGCTGAACAAAATTTAGTTTTAAGTAGCAGTACTTGTAACCTCTTCATTAAGTGCAAACAAATTTGCTTCAACTTTTTTAGATATGAAATTACCTATAAACTCTTTGCTTACAAATGATATATGTATATCCATTGAACTGTGTGCAAATAAGTGATTAATATTAAATAGAATTATTAGTGTTTTGATAAAAATACTTGAAACCATTTAACTGTGTGCAAACAAGTGAGCCCAGGCTCATTTGAAAAATGCTATCTACTAACTGTTTACAAATCATATAGATTTCATATATATGTATATAGAAACAGAATTTGTCATTAAATAGCCTACAAGGGTTAATATACGATAATACCCAACCAGACTGCACCCCCCCACTACACCTGTATGTCCCCCCCCATCTTAAGCACCTGCCTGAAAATATAAAATTTTGCTGTCTGTTATCTTATAGGCTGTTAAATAATAAATTGCAAAATTTTATTGGCAACAGTCATGTAGAAATGAGGATTCTCCAACTATAATTCAAACTGCTCAGGTATATATACTTCTCAGCTACTCGGGTTCTAAGAGTTGAAGTTTTCTGAGATGTTAAGATATTGTTAGTCATTATTATGAATTTTAACTAGTATATTTATTCTTCTTACTTTCAGTTACTTGTTTATCATGACTCATTCTGATCCTTATTTACCTAAGTGGAACATCCCTATATATATATATATATATAAAATATTCTTAGTATTTAAAAAAAAATTTTCTCTCATTTAGAAAAGAATAAAGCGTTGTGAAAATCCCTTTTTATAATTTAATACATTGATTAAATATTGCTGAGATGTGTCCTGGCTCCAAATAAAAATTGCTGTAATGTTAGATGAAAAATTTAATAGAAGAAAATCAAGATGCTAGTGTCTCTAACAATCCAGTGGGTAGAGGCACCTATGAACTTGTTATCATTTATTGATTTTGTGAAAATGCCTATTTAATTATAAATACTTTATTGTCAAAGTTATGACATGTTTGGCAAGACAATAGACAAATATATGAACTTTTATTTTATTCCCTCTCAACCAAATGCCTTGTCTGCAGCCAGGAATACTGAAATATTCTTCCTTCATTGTTTCACTAGTAAAAGAAAAAAACTTCTTCATTTGAGGAAATCAAAAAGTTTAATCCTTTTTAATGTTTTTTTTCTTGTTTTTGTTCTTTATCTAAATGTAAATTTCATCATACATGGATATACAGTTATAACACTATAAGCTCTTCTGCTCCTGGGTGCACATATAAGCATATGCACATAAGAGTGAGCATATTTGTACAGGAGAGGTTACATAGGTACCTTGATTGTATCTATGGATGTGTATAGGAGTATCAAAAGCATAACTAAACAAGTTAGGAAGATTGAAAGATTTTAAAAGGTGATAAAATAGAAAGAGAAGGATTTCTTAATGGAGATGAAAAGGTTAGTTTTTTTATGTCCATAATAAACTCAAGTTTTTAGTGTTAGTATGGTCAGAGGACAGTAGACCAGGATATTTAAAAGAATATTTTTTTAAGTACATCAGTTTTTGTTGGTAGGTGAGACAGTTTTCTTTTCTGGAAGCCTGGACTAAATATATTCAAGGAAGCAATCAAGAGATAGATCGGTTCTGACAGAGAGTTATGACACAAAAAGAGAGTTTGAGCCAAGAGTAATAAGCAGTTGTGAGTTTCCTGGAACCAAAAAGCTATCAGTTGGCTATTTACATAGAGAGTGGAATAGAAAACTGATTAAGTCTTCATCTGTAATCTATATCATGATAGTAAGGAATCAGCACCCAAGTCTGTTTTGCTAAGTGTTACATGCACTCTGTGATCTGGAAGAAGAGAAATTTTCATCAATAAAGGTGGCTGCATGAATGTATCTTGAAATGTGTTTTCTTGTATATGGAGCAGACCTGTGGCTTGTACATTTTTGTCCCAAACCTGCTGCTGACTCATCTCGTCATAAATGAAACTTTACTCTGTGGGTTTTAAATCATTTAACAGGTGAGATTGCACAGACTATGACGAAATAATACCACTCAATGGCACCTTGATTTTTGTTGCTGTTGATTATCATGATTTCTAACTTACATCACCCGCTTAAAGCAATTATTCTATCATAAATATTTCACTTTTCTGTTATTGTATATTCCAGGAACAAATGAATTAAACTATTTAATTCAAATAGAAAAAAAATTCTCTTGATATGTTTGTTTTGCTTGATAGTGTCTCTCCTAGGAACCAGGGTTGATTAATAGCTCATCCACCCTTTATATGTTATTTTATGCTAAAATTTGGGGCAAATAATTTGCCAACAGTTCTAAAGTTTCAAGTATTCCTCTCTAATACTAATATTTTATAAACGTGGTTTTAAGTAACTATTCCAATTTAATAATAATTTGGGAATTTTTCTAATAAACACTATGAATAGATTTACTCGTATATTGTTATTAATTTGACTAGCATTTCTTTGGTATTAATTTCAGTTAGTTTTCACTGAAACTTACAGGGCATAACTGTATATTTGCCAGTAAGCTACACAGATAAAATAATAATTCTCATGTCAGATTCAAATTCAAGCTTCTTCAGGGAAACATGACAACTACCTTATCAATTAGGCTATGGTAACCTTCTAGGAAGAGTTGTTAAAATATAGCCATATTCTTACTACTCCCCCCTGCCAGATCCTTTCAAAATATGTCTAATTTGCATACATTTGAAAGCATTATTTTTGAATTTTTAGAATCAGCATTGTTGGTTAATTTTTCAACCAGCTTTCTTTCATATAAATTTTACTTGCTTTTTATTACAATTACCATATCCATATTATATGACAGTGGGTTAGTTGCTTGCTTACCTACACCTGTAAAATAAGTTGTCATAAAAAACAACTGCAATTAAGATGAAGAAATAGTACTCACTAATGATTAATCTATTATTAAAAAGAAAAAAAAATGGGCATTAACTTTTGATAATACAGATTTTTCAACTTCTTGAAAAGACAGCCTCTGGGAATTTGTTTTCTTTTAGTAACTGGTAAAAATGGCTTTGGAAGCTGAATCCACATAAGGTGTGTTTTGCCTGAAGGTTCTGAAACCATAGTACTATGAACTGACGAATATAAGTTTTAAGCGGCAAATAAGGAGTGTTCTGGAGAAGAGAGGAAAGTATTTTATGTAGAAAACAAAATCATCTAATATTGAGTGGGTTAATATCACTTTAATTATCATTCATCTCTGTTGGTTAACTTAATTTTTAAGACTTGCATTTAAATCTTTTTGGTACTTTTTCTTCCATTTTAAACTACTCTTCTATTTGTTGATCAGTTTTGAAACCAAACAAAATAATAGGATCAAATATAAACCTCTGTGCTCTTAAATATCTATATTTTACTAAAATTCTCATTGTTTTAATAAAGTTGTTGGCCAACAAAAATGACACATTAATTTTATTAGAACAATACATTTAAAATTCTCCAAGAGAATAAATCAATTTCCAGTCCAATTTGCTACTTGATACTTTTCTGATGTGTGTATTCATGCTGAATGTCATTTAAATTCACAGTATAACAAAGGTAACTAAAATACTTATTAGAATCTTTCACTTCTTTTTAAATAGAAGCTTCAAGATCATCATAGACCACCATTACAATGGGAACCTAATGGTTTGACTGGCTGTCTCATTTTAACATAAAAAGGTGGTAAATAAATATAGGTGGTATTAAAAATGACACAAATACTCACCATTTCAGAAGAAGGATGAAATTTAAACCACAATGCTTCAGTTAACAAAATGCCTAATCAAGCATAAATGTGAAAATAATGAAGAACTCTAGGCAAAAAATTGACTATCAGTGATCTTTTGATTATAAGTATATATCATATCCATTACACAGATTTGATTTGAGCCATTGATACTACTGAGTATTACAAAAGGAGAATACCAAATCTAATAATATTTGTTATAGTGTTGTTCAGTAATAATAATTTAGTGTAATAATGTATGTGTTCTTAATGATTGGTTATTATGCTGGATAAAAAAATATATCTTATCTAGTGTTTCTATGGCAGGAAATAACATGACCTGCTTAAATGTTAATAAGAACAATTCTTTGATTCTAGTTTGTATAAGACATCTGTCATTAGAGTGTCAAAAGTCATAATCCAGTTTAAGTAATTTTATATAAAATCATTTTCAACACTGTCCCTGGAGTTTAATTAAGATGACTTTTTTTTTCAATTTGTTAGGGGAGTTGTATGTTAGAGCTTGTTTTTTTTTGTTTTTTTTTTTTCGCGGGGGGGGGGTCTAAATTACAAAAAATAGAATAATTTTTCCATGTTTGTATGTACACGTGGGAATAAACAGGAACTCAAGTCAATTTGATGGGACTTTGAATTTATTGGTTGTATCTCCTGCAAACTGGTAAAGTCTCCCCCCACCAAAAAAAAAAAGTTGGATGTCCTGGATACAATATTAAACTGCATCTGATGTTGTGGCTCCAAATTTGGAGAAAGTGAAGTAATCCTTGATTACCTTTACTCCCAAGTCCACTCTGGGTCAAAGTTATACTAACTGTTAGGGCTTTATCTATATGTCAAATAAGTCTCTTTACAAATCATTAATATTAGATTGGACCATGCACGCTCCCGGCTTTTTAGCTGGGCCGTCTGGCATTCGTGCCGGATGGGTGCTCGAAACCAAGAGCAGACTCGGGGCCAAATAGGCCCCCAGCTTCGGCTGGGCAACCTTTGGGTGGGCGAGCTGCACTTTTGTCCCCTTTGTACGGCACTAGACCAAGCGTCTAGTTTAAGCCGTTAACTGGCATACGTGCCCGGACCCACATTTGGGTTCATGAAACTGCTTGCCTCATCAGGCTCACATTGCACTAAGTGAGCTGATGAGCAGCACAGACAAGCAGGGTTCGAGTCTCGGCTCCTTCCCGACCTTCCCCTCCCTTTTATCCCCACTTTAATTGGCCTTCGGGCTTTTGACCTTGTGTCAAGTCGTGTCTGGTGGAAGGCAGCGACAAATACATGACTATTCCATTAAAAATTGTAAATATAAATGTACAATGAATGCATTTCCCTAACCTCTTGGTATAAAATAACCCTAAACTGGTTGATATGCCATTAAAGCCAATTGATTGAACAGGAACTCTTTCGTCTCTACTTTACTCCTGATTTGAAGAGAGACATCTATATTATGTAAATTGCAAAAGATGCAGCAAAAAAAAAATGGTAGGACAATTCTATCACTCCAGAAAATATTTAACAATCATTGCTTTGTTGTACCTATACAAAAGCCAGGTTCATCTTAGGAAGAAATACTGTTTTCATATCTGGGCTGTTTTCTTTCAGTGTATTTTGCCTTCTTTGTGTTGCTTGGTATTGTGGGAGAGGTTCACTTCTCATCAATTCTCCATTACTGGAAATTTGCCAGTTTGTCCCTTTTCTATCTTTGTTTTTCATGGAAAATGTCATTTTTTTATCACTTGTAACTTGCATCCAAATTTTTTTTCTGAATTTTCCCCACACCAGAAACATATTTCAATTTAACAGATTCTTTCCTCAAACATCTGCACTGTGGATCAAGCTCTCCTATCCATCTTTTCCTTGCAGCAACAACCTTGGACTTTTTAAGTGCCAGGTTTAATAAGTGTCTTCATCTTGTTATCTTGTAACCCATAGCTATGGGGGTCAATTGACCTTGCTTAAGGTGATTTTGATCTTTGAAAAATGTCTATCTGAATCTTGCATTCCTTCATAAAGAGTCAAAGTAAATGATGAAATATTAAGATATTATATCTGACTTCCTCTGAGCAAGTCACAAACATTAAAACCAGAGTGATTTTATTTTTTTCTAGTCATAAAATTTACCTTCATTTGGCCCAGTGGGTAGAGTGTTTGCCAATGGTCTGGAAGACTGGGCTTCAATCCCAGGTCGAGTCATACCAAAGACTTAATAAATGGTACTTGATACTGCCTTGCTTAACACTCAGCATTATAAGGTAAGGATCAAGGGTAAAGTGGAGCAATCCAGGGAAAGGAGTAGCGCCCTCCCCTATGGCTCGGTACAGTAGCTACTCGACTACAGTCGCCAACTTATCTCTGGTAACATTTCTATCTATTCCCACATGTTAATCTAAGGGTTGGTGTATATAACTATTTACTAATTGAAGTACTTCTCTCCATTGAGGAAGACTCAAAAATGGCATGTATAGATTAGAAAATTATTAATAATCTGAGATTATTTTCCTGATAGATTCAGCAAATCATATTTTTTTGATAAAAGGTCAATTTGTTGGGTTCTTTATTCTTTTGTTCTTGTTGAGTCCAATTGCAAAAGTGTTTGAGTCCTTTGACATATGAAATGTGGATTTTCACACATTACAAAAAAATAGTTGATTGAAGTTCAGTCTAGTACTAAGTAATAATAATCATATATTAAGATACTATATTATTCAATTTTTTTCCTTTTTTTGTGAATATGAAGATACAACAGCACATGGTCTGTTTGGAGAGGCAGACAAAAATGCCATTAAATTTAAGGCTCTTTAAAGTGGTCTTTGAATTGTCCTATGGGACAATGGACAACA
The DNA here is from genome assembly GCA_963585895.1 of Sepioteuthis lessoniana. Taxonomy (NCBI): domain Eukaryota; kingdom Metazoa; phylum Mollusca; class Cephalopoda; order Myopsida; family Loliginidae; genus Sepioteuthis; species Sepioteuthis lessoniana. The sequence continues at coordinate 82,527 of CAUZXS010004860.1, forward strand.
GGATAAAAGCTTTAAGAGCTTCAACTTTATTCTACTTGAAAGTCATGAGTTCAGTACAAAAAAAGGTAGCAACATTATAAAAAAGAAATAACTAAGAAAGTGAATGTGAGATTCCAGGGACAGCAGAATGAGAACAGTCAACCCTGTGGATTGAATAAAAGGTTTAGTTTTAAATTCTCTAAAGGTTACTGATGAGGTCAAAAGACACCTGAAGCCAGCTGGTGGGTACTGTAGCCAAAGTATTGTGAATATAACAACCAATAGTCAATAATAACTTAGAAATCTAGACACAAAATATTAATTCAGTACAGTCTATCAAGCAATAAATAATGCACAATTAATATAAATAGACCTAGAAAAAAGATTAATCAAGTTTTTCTTAAAAGATTTTTTTTATCTCTATAAGAGATAAAAGCATCATTAAAATATGGCTACTTTTGGTGGAGAGTAAAAGATAGAATGAGACCAACATTTCTAATGTTTGGGATTTGATGGGAATCATGCATACATAATTGTCAACCTGTTTACAAATTTTGTTTCTTTTACATTTTTTTTAATAATTAAGTTATTAAAATGCTTATGATTAAAAAAAAAAATTTTTTTTTAAATATCCCACTCTAAGTAGAAAGATCTAAATCCTTATTTAAATGTATTTTAATTGGTTTCTATCATAATTGCACACAAACTTTTATACTACTTCAACTTCAACATTATGCTTAGTGTATCTCATGAATAGCATCATAAGAAATCAAATTAGTGACCCAAGTTTAAATCCTGGATGAGGTAGTTTGCATTTCACTTCACACTTATTACTTTTGGAAAGGTATGAATCCATCTGTTCTCCTCCCTAGCTATGCTAATCATAGGACAGTCTAGGTTCTTTAGCATTGGTTAAGCAACCAGTCTAGGAGAAAGAAAACTCTGAATTCAAACCAAAAATTGATCTTGTCACATTCTGCCCATGGCAGAGAGGTTGGATAAATTCATACAACTTATTCATGTCTAGTTAAGAAGAAACAATTTCTGCAGAATAATGAAAATATATTGAATTAATAGGATCTGCAGTTTATGCACCCATGAACAAAGAGACATTTTCATAAGTGACTATTTTGATTTTATATTTTATTGGCCTTCAGGAATATAGATATGTTGTTTTCTATCTTTAGGGACATTACTCATTCTCTTCTGAAGTAATAACTGACTGATAAAGTGTCACCTTTTAAGTCAACCTTCTACCGCATTTGCTTTTTATTTGCTATACTGACAATTTAGAATATATATATATATATATATATATATATATATATATATACACTGTGTGTTTGTGTGTAGTAATATTACTAAATTTACCAAGTTTCTTCAAATAAATATAGTTACAAAAATTCAATTTAGCATAAATAGATTTAAAAGTTGAAGAAATCTGAGAGAATAAAGTTAATCTGTATGATTGTCATACAATAACACAGGTTTGTTTAGCTCATAGTAGATGGTATTAGTGAACCGAGTTCAAATCCTGGAAGAGGCTGTTTGCATTTCATATCATGCTAATGACTTTATTCTCTTCCCAGTAGGTAGATAGTAGGTCAGACATTGTTCAACCAAGGCTAAAAAATTCAGTCTAGAAGAAAAACTCTGAATTCAAACTGGCTGTACTCTGCTTAAAAATTTACCTTTTGTTGCATCCTGCCAGTGGCAAAGGGGTTGGGTAAATACATTCAATAAGACAGATCATTTGATATGAGGGCATACAAAAAAAAATAAGATGTCATAATTATTGTTTCCTCTAATCTATAACTGACTAAAATTCCTTTTTGTGTGTGTGTTATGTAATTTCCAATTAATAAGAACTCTCTAACCAATTATTTCTAAAAAGTTAATTTTCTAAAGCTAGGATTTTATTATTTCTAGTAGAACTTAATAGTATCAAAACTGATGTTATTGGGCATTATTTATTTCTAAACTCTACATCATTGAAACTCAGTAACCAAAAATAAAATTGCTCTTTTAGACTCCTTCATACTATGATTTTTGGTTAATTTAAATGATGTTGGGTTTTGTAATGAATAATACTTAATGATATGTGTCCTGATTGTATAATATTTCACATAAAATCTAACCATCTTTGGTTTAGAAGAAAATTAACCTCTTATTTAAATAATTGTTTGGAGTGTACTTGTTTATGAATTATTCTGTAAATAATAACTCAGAATGTTTTGATTGTATAATTTTCCACTGAAAGTAATAAAATCCTGGTTTTATTTGGTTTAGAATAAAATTAACATTTTATAAATAATTGATTGGGGTATACTTATTTGTGAGCAATGCTGTGTATAATATATATATATAAAATGTACCCCAGTAAATATAGAACACCAGTGCAAGATTTTTATTTGACCAACATATTTACAGTGATGAGTACTAGTAACATAGTGGCTACAGTGCTGGACTGCTGTCTCAAAGTAAGCAAGGTCAAACTCCATGCTATTATATTTATGTTTAAACTAATTCTCTTAGAAAAGTTATGAACCTCCTTATCCCTCCAGTGATGGGTTAAATTGTATCACTGCTGTTGTTCTACAAGGATGGCTTTGCCATGAAATAACCCATGAATGTCGATATGGCATTAAACAAAGAAACTGAAACTGATATGCTTAAAATGCTCTAACTTAAAATATGAAGCCTCTTCAGATCCAATTTGCAACTAAATGATAATTTTATTGTGTCTACAATTGTACTGAAGGTATTTTTAAATCATCATCCAATTCATTGATGTAACTATGAAATGTTAATTAGAAACCTTTACTTCTTCTGAAATAGAAACATCCATATCTTCATGGGTTATTGGGTAGAAAATAAAAATCAAAATAACATTACTAATACTACTTGTGTAGGAGGATAAAGCAAAAAGAAATTTAATACTAAGTAATCGGAAAACAGATGATGAGTTTAAGAATTTGATTTGATTTTTTTGTTAACCATGAAAGTTTTGACGGCTCAATCACTTCAAGCAGGAGCTACTGCTTATTAACAAGTTTCCTGAGCTAAAATGAGCAAGTTTGTGTATTACCTGGAAGTCATTCCTCAAGCAGCTGTCGTGTTGATACTGCTATATGGATGCACCACATGGATGCTAACTAAATATATGGAGAAAAAGCTTGATGGCAATTATGCAAGAATCCTGTGAGCTGTATTGAACAAGTCCTGGAGGCAGCACCCCGCAAAACAGCAGCTGTACGGCCACCTACCACCCATCACAAAAACTATCCAAGTTAGACAAACCAGACATACAGGACACTGCTGGAGAAGTAAGGATGAACTCATAAGCGATATGCTCCTGTGGACCCCTCCACATGGACGAGCAAAAGTAGGACGACCAGCTAGAACTTATATATAACTGCTCTGTGCCGATACAGGATGTAGCCTGAAAGACCTCCTTGGAGTCATGGATGATAAAGACGGGTGACAAGAGAGGGTCAGGGAGATCTGTGCTAGCAGTGTGACTAAAGGATGATGAATGTTTATTCACAAGTGTAGAGTGATAGACTGAATAAAAAGTTTGATTAGAAGCTACGATAAAAATTTCAACTGAAATAAATACAAGTCAAACATTGATAGTGTTTGCCAAGGCTTTATCTAATAAAAATCAAGATAATGTAAGGGAGGATGGTTTTATTTTTATAACCGCTGTATTGTTGAAGGCCTCTGTCTGACTTGAAATTAACATTAAAAAATAACTTGAGTTTCTTGATGGTTTCTATAGTCCCATTTGCTTTTGTTTGGTTACTGGGAAGAAAGTCATTTTTTTCTTTAATTTTCGATGGAAACTGTGTTTCATGTGATCAGTTGATACTTTTTATATATATTTTTTCTTTTTATTTATTTTTTTTAATTTGTGTTTTGTTTTTTTTTCTTAATTTTTGGTTTTAACCTAATGGTTAGAGACTTTTAAATGCTGTCCAGTGAAAAAAAATGTTTTTTAAATATTGAGCATCATGATTTTGGTCATATTGCAGCATTAATTATATCTGTATTTTATTCTATATAAGACGCTTTATTTACAAAGGTATTTGGCAGCTATGTTGGCTGGGGCTATAGAATATACCAACTGCCTCTGCCATGGGGTAAAAACCTCCACCACATGAGTGTCCTGACAATGACACTAAACAGTCTGATGGTGAGGCTTCAGCCATGGAACCTTGGGGAATATGGAGTACCCCTTCATTGCTATTGCTCCCAGTTCCACTCTGACTCAGAATGGCCGCACCTGATTGGGTCCTATCTATGGGTCAAATAGCACTGTTTGATATTTAAAGTATGCCAACAAATGACTTATACTAGATTGAATTGTTTGAAATAGAACTGTTTTTACATTTAACTTAGTGAACAAATTGAATTGTTAGAGATACATAAAAGCACTTGGTACCATTTAACTGTGTGCAAACAAATAATTAATAGTTGATAGAATTATTCATGTTAGATTGAAATATTTGAAACCATTTAACTGTGAGCAAAAAAATGAGCTTCGGCTCATTTAAAAATGTTATCAATAAAATGTGTTTATAAATCATATTTAATATATATGCATAAACAGGATTTGGCATTAAATAACCCACAATGGTTTGATATGTAATAAAACCAAACCAAAGGTATTTGGTGTGACTATTGCTCACTCTAACTGCCTCCAAGCTCCATAGCTGTTGATTTTAAACTTCTGTAGATAAACTTCTCATCATCATACAATTAAATGTGCAACTGCATGATATTGGAATTTAAGTAAAATGTGTATCTTATATGCTATCAAATATGTTATTTACTTATATTTTATTAGATTCTTTATGTTTACAGATTCACTGTGATCCGAGGTAGAAGTGCAGGAGAGTGACACATTGATCCGAGTTGGGAAACTCGTTTGTGTCCATATTAATACATCTGTCTAAGATTATGTGTAATATCTATGCCTGTGAAACTCTCGTGAGTATTTCAAAAGTTACAAAATAATCAGAGGAAAACACTTATCATTTCAAAGAGTTTAAATTAAGTTTTTATTTACTGTATCCGAAACCACCTAATATGGATGGTTTACAAAGGTATTCATGGAACTACAGCTCACTGCAACTTTCTCCAAACTCTATAGCTGTCAATTTCCAACTTTAGGTGATAACCCTCCATTCATAATACCAGCAAACAGGATGTTGTGTGATATTGGCATAGAATTATTTTAAAGTGGATTGTTTATCCTATCAAATACAATCTTCATTTGTAATATATTTTATTAGATTCTTTATAGTTACAGGTTCACTTTGATACAAGATGGGGCAAACAGTTACTATTCATTAATCCTAGCAGAATATACAGACAGATGAACACAGGAATAAATGAAAAGCAGTTAAACTGATTATTAGATAGATATTTTAATGAGTTTCTTTTTATTTACAATAGTTGAACATTTTTCTGAATTTTCACTTTAGATCTAACAAAGAAACACTGCCTCAAAAATTATCTTCCGTTTATCAAGTTTCAGAGACCACGTATCCAAGTTTTCATTTTTGTTTAAATTCTAAAAGGGAAATATCAAGTATTTTTTTTTTCCTTTTGACACTGAGATGTAATTATTTTACTGGATTTCCTTTTTTTTTTTTTTAATGAATTTTGTATTTAGAATGTTATTGTCAGTAACCAACTGATCATTCCTTGAAAGATCATTGTTAAAATAAAATTATCTTCAGTTTATCAAGTTTCAGAGACCACATTTCAAAGTTCAATTTTTTTTTCTCAACTGTTCATTACAAACTATTGTATGCTCTATCTGTCTTTGCTTATTTTATCTTTACTGAAACTGATTCCGTATTACATTTGTAGCAGTTGATGAGATGCAAGAATATATTTAAAAGGCTATTTATATTATTGTCCTTTCTCTATGAAGATGATGATACCCATGGGATTTATCTTGAACTAATATTCATGGTTGCTATGTTCCTGAGGGAGACTTTCTGTGGCAGTTGTTGTACGTTTATTTTATCCTGGAAATTCTTAGAGCTGATAATGTGCTGGCATCATCCTTTTACATATATATTATGATGACTTATCTGAATAGACTTTCCAAAATGGATTGATCTGAAACAGATGTGAAAGGTTTCACAAATGGATAATAGAAAATCGTATTTGTTCTTTGCTTAGAAAAGAAGATTACCTTGACATTTAAGGTATTATCAGCTTTTTATTTTTTGTCTTGTTTTTTTTTCTTTGTTTCCCTAAAGATTCTGAATTTCTAATATGAGGAGTTATCATTACACTTATGCATCCAAGTTGTTGTCCTTATCTTGGTTGTTTTGGTCACATTGTTTTTGGCCATTGTACTTTCTCCCCTTCTATAGATGTTGATCATTATCAAAACCCAGCTCTGCAGTGATCTGAGAACTGTTGAGAACATGCCACAGGTCATAATGAACCAGCAATGTCTTTCCAGGAATGGGAACAATGTCTTCATTGTTGACTTACAATCAAGTCCTACTGAAAGCAGCAATGAGCCAATGATTGATTACTACTCTGTTAGTGAGGCTTAAAATATGCTGTCTTTTCCACAGAGGAGTAGCATCCCCCCCTTATCTATAAAAAAAATGTGTGGTTGGCATCTAAGGATGAGGCTCCAGTTCTGAAGATCTGGGAGTTTGAAGTGCTCCTTCATTGCCCTTACTCCCAAGTATGCTCTGATCTGAAGTGGTAGTACCTATTAGGGTCCTATCTATGGGTCAAATAGATCTGTTTTGAAAATTATTAGTATTGGATAAGAATGCCTGAAACCCAAAAATTGTGTGCAATCAAATGATTATTATTGAATAGAAATAAATACTTGAAATCATAATTATTTGTATTAAATAGCAATACTTGAAATGATGCAACTTTGTGCAAATTATTTGTATTATATTGTAATACTTGAGGGTGTGAAATAATCCTAGATGTGTTGATATGCCATTTAAATCAATCAAATAGTGATTGGTAATTACTTAGTAACTGTAAGTACTGTAAGCATCCCTAGGTTTGTGTGCTAGACTAAGCAAAGCTTAGAAAATACCAACTTTGTTGTGTGGCTTTCCAAGGGATCTTTTTTGAAGGAGATAAACTTGATTTGTAATTGTATGAAAATTTTTGTTATCAATTCAAACAGTCTCATTACTTAATGCACAAACAATGTAAGATAAAACAATGTTATTTTATAAATCTATATTTATTTATTAGTTACACAACCTGGTCTTACTACAGAATTATCAGTCTTTTGTTAGGGTAAAACAAGAGGCATGATTCAACTGAATATGACTGATTTTACCATAACAAAGGAATTTCTTACTTGATACTTGGTTGTTATACATTGCAAAAGGCTTCATTTTCAACAGGAAAAGATTAATTCAAAGAACAGACAAATTTTGATTTAATGCTTATTTGGTTTTTATTGAATTATTGTCAATCTTTGGTCCAAATTGTGTTAATTTGAAGCTGCGTATCAGATTTCAGACATTTATGATGGGATAACCAAAAATACCATTTTTACTGTCATACAAAACCTATCCATATTTCCATTTAATATTTAAATATTAAGGAATGAGGCTATAGGTAAAAGTACTGATAGTATATAGCATCACAGTCAACATTAGCCTACCAAATACCTCAACTTCATACATAAGGAAAGAACATTTTGCTCTTTTAGGAAGATTATAGAAGGAATGTAATGTCCTATCGAATATTTTATATTCCAGATTAGTGGAAAAAATAGTTAGCAATGGGGAGGGAAAAAAACCTTATAAAAATGTTACCTTAGAGTAAATAATCAGTCTAGGATTTATAATTGACTAAAAATTCTTATCATGTATGTATGTATCTAGATAACTGTAAATTAGAAAAGCCAATTTTCAGTCCAGTTTTTAACTGAATAATGATTTTGTGGAATTCAACATTTGCACTCAGCACCCTTTTGTTTTGCTTTTTATCCATCTGTATATTATTAAAATTCTCATGTTTGTATATGTATGTAACTATAACCAATCAAAAACAGCACATTTAAGCAAAGTTTTTTTATTAGCACAATACCTATAGAAGATGATGCAATTTTCAGTCCATTCAACTAAATGATAATATTGTGGGGTCTGTATTCTTGATGAATACTCTTTTAGTCATCCAATTTCTCAATATATCTGAGTTAATTGCAAAATTCTAATTACTATACTCTTTCCCAGATAGAAGCACCAATATCATCATAGTCCTTTATTATAATGAGAACCCAACCATTTTTTTTTTTGGTCATTAAGTTTATATTCTAAAAATATACAAATTAAGATACCTTATATTCTTAAATAGCATTGTATGTATTTACCCTAACCATCGGCCATTGGCAGGCTGTAATACAAGGTTAGTTTTTAAGCAGAGTACAGTTGGTTTGAATTCAAGGTTATTCTTCTTGAAGACTAATTGCCCAACCAAGGTGAGAACCTAGTCTGCCCTACTATTTTGCCTAGAGCTAGGAGTGGGGGGGGGATGCATTCATGCATTTCCCAAAGGTATTAGTGCAAAGTGAAATGTCAATTGCTTCAGCCAGGATTTGAAATTGGGTCACTGAGTGTTTCTTATAATGGTAAATGTTACACTGTCCATGCTCACTTATGGCCCAGTCAACTGGGGATGCAGAATACATTGACTGCATCTCTGAAGAGGGGTAAGATTCCCCCCATGAGTGTCCTGGATATGACATTAAACAATCTGATGGTGAGGTTCCAGTAATGCTTGGGCTTTGGGGAATGCGAAGCACCCTTTCATTGCCATTGCTCCCAGATCCACTCTGGCCCAGAATGGTAGCACCTGATAGAGCCTTTTCTATGGGTTAGATAGAACTAAACTGCATACTTTGAAGTGGAACTGTTTTTGACATTGAAACTGTACTCATGCTAAAGTGAATTGTTTGAAATAGAACTGATTGTTTGTATAAAAATGGATTTGACATCAAATAACATACAGAGGTTGATATGCCATAAAACCCAAACAACCAACCAACAATTTGATGGTTAGGCTCCAGTAATGCAAGATCTTTGGGGAATGTGGAATACTCCTTCATTATCGTTCCCAGATCCACTCTAGCCCAGAGTGGTTGCACCTGATAGGGTCCTATTTACTAGGTCAAAAGAGGTAAACTGTGTACTTATGCTAAATTAAGTAGTTTGAAATAGAACTGTTTTGACATTAACTGTTTGTAAACTAAAACTACACTTATACTAAACTGAATTGTTTGAAATTTAATACAGCATTAAATGATCCAAAATGGGTTGATATGCCATAAAAGAAAACAACCAACCAAATAACCAATATGTGATTTAACAAAACTATGCTCTCTAATGATTACACTGTTATAGGGAAAATACTAAGAAAACCACAAACAGGAAGTATTTTAAAAGAAGCATTAATATCATGGGGGAGGGAATTGGAGGTGCCCGTGGTATAATGGTTATCGTCGTAGGAAATGGACACGGCGACACAAGTTCAAATCCTGGACAAGACTGATTGCATTTCAAATAGCACTAATGCCCTTGGGAAAGGTATGAATCCAATTATTCTCCCTCAAGCTATGGGTAAATAGTAGGGCAGACTGGTTTCTTCAGCCTTGGTGAGGCAACTAGTCTAGGAGAAGGAAAACTCTGAATTCAAACCTGTTAAACTCCGCTTAAAAATTGACCTTGTGTCATATCCTGCCCGAGCGGAGGGGTTGGTAAATATGATTAATATCATGGGGACCCAATGGGTTTACAGGTCATCTAGTGTGTGTATGTATACCCACAGATACACAATTATGATATAAGATTTAACATTAAAACATTTTTTTATTGGTAAAATCTTTACATGCTCTATGTAGAGAAATACAGTGCAATAATGCAATATTTTTAAAAATATGAAATAGAATTGTAATGAAACAGGATAAAAAAAACTCATGACTTAGTTTCACATTATTTATTTTTAGGTCCACTCTTACTCAGCATGTCTCTAACACTTTTTTTCTCCTGTTTTATAATTATCCTATTGTATACTCAAGGTATTGTGTGTATAATATATATATATATATATATATATATATATGTGTGTGCTTTGAATTAAATGTTATCATTTGAGTTTATTTGGATTTTCTACCTTCTATCAGGATAACAGAGAAATTTAGTTTTGTAGCCAGAATAAAACTTATCGCAAAAGACAGAAAAATAAACAAAGTTAAATTAAACTAAGACATGATAATGAGAATAAAAGAAAGCAGGTCACTGCTTCCAACGACCATTGATTAATGAATATTTAATTACTTTTTGCTATGATCAGGTACATTTATTGGCTATTGCTTTCACTACAAGAGGGAGAGAGTGGAGGAGTTGCAGCTTATCATTGTATCTTACCCAGAATTGAATAATCAAATGAATTCCTAATATTTTTAGTCGACTTAATTTTGTTTTTTAAATTGAAAAAGGGACACAATTTCCTTTTGATTGGTGCATGGTAATATATGCTTAACAGAAGTTAATGATGTAAAGACATTTTCATTAAAGCACCCAGTAATAATTGACTGTGCAATGAAAGATTTGTGATACTGTTGGCAGGCACATCATAACCTGAAAATGTTCCTGAATTTAGAAAAGGATTCACCCTTACTGTGTGGGAACTGAATATACTTGGGGCTCTGCAGTTGTACTTCAGACATAGGAACTGAGTTAACTTAGTTTTGATAGGGGAGTACTTTCTAGAATTCTCTACATTTCTTATGATATAGTATGCACATTTAATTTTTACAGGTCATTAAAAAGAGGTTGTGAGACCTGATTTCCATATGATTAGTGTGTTACACCACTAGTGGGGCATATTTCTAAGTTTAGAGAGTGAAAGTTCATTTTCAACGACAAAGTAAGATGGCAGAAGGTAATTTCTTTGATTTGTATTTTGGTAATTCTAATTCTAACATCCAATTTGAAGGGTTTGATCCTGAAAACATAATTCCATTATGATGTTGACTTAAGTGACCATTTGTGCAGTATCTCAAAAGCATTTGATTTCATGTGAACCAAGGTATATCTGAATACAATATTTGGTTTGGTTCCATTGTTTTAATGGCATATCAACCTTTGTGGGTTATCGAATGCCTAAAGACATCTTTATAAAGAACCAGCAGTGATACTATTTAACCCATAACTTGGGGTAGGATAAGTGGGTTCATACATTTCCCAAGGGCATTTGTCCAGAAGTGAATATAATAGCATAACTGAAATTTGAAGTCAATTATTTTGAGGCTGCAGTTTAACACTTAAGCCATTATGGCACTGGAGTTCCACTGATGAATAGTGAATATGAATAGAATTAAAAAAAAACATTTTAGTTATCATTTGTGTATATAACTTGGGGATGTCAATTTCAACAAATTCAATATCTGCATATTAGTGTGCAAAAGTTTGATCAACAGTGAGAGTTAATATCCAGAGATTCCTTAATTCTTTTTATGTACAGAAGCAAAAAGTTTACAAGAAACTGAAAATATGAAGTGTACAAAAAATATTATTTTTGTCTAAAGTTTATAAAACTATGGTCAGAGCAAGAATAATTGATTAATTTTCTATATAATTTTCTTACTGAACTTTATTCTTTATCTGAAACTTTAAAAATTCATATATTTTATTACAAGTTTACTGCATGGCATAATTTTCTTTGCATGTTGTTATGAAGTTTAGAGATAGCATTAACATACATTGGTTGACACCTCCATGTTTTCTTTGATTATTTTCCACTTCCATCATGTCTCATATTTCTATTCTTTCATTATCTCTTTTCTCAGCTGCTGTCTTGCTTTGTTCTCTTTAAATATATTTTCATTTCTTACCTTCCCACCCTTTTTTCACCATTATCTACTTTTCTTCATCCGCATTGCTGTTGTATCAATCTTTCCGGTTTCATCCCCTTTGTCAACAAGCTCCAATACACAAACAAAACAAATTATCTATAACCAAAAGCAGATAACAGAGAATACCTATATTTATTGAATCCAGACATGTGTTCTCCCGCACATCAATGTGCACCTGTAGGGTCTTTGTAGCATATCAAACCATTGCGACACCATGTCAATGAAGGTGCAGTTTCGGTAGCCCCATCCCCGCTGACTCTGAATTTAGGTTTTTTTTTCTAGATTACCTACAAAGTTAGACAACTTTCTGACTTCCTGTTTATCCATGGTTAGGAAATGAAATGATGGATTCATGCCTTTCTCAAATATAATTGTATGAAATGAAATAGACTTATCCAATAATTGAATCTTGCTAATCAAGTCCATATCCTATGATGATAACCAATAGCCACCTCCATGCCTCCAAGTTTACTGTGAAGTATAATTTTATCTATTGTGTCACTCGTCAATTTAGTCAGAACATTAATATCTATAGTTTTTTCTCCTGAAATTTTCAAGTTTTTCATATTGAAAATGGCTAAAAGCACTAAATCTTAAACATCTGGAAAATACTTATACTTATTTAATCCAGACATGCATTCTCTTATACATAAATAAGGAAATTTAATTTAAAAAAAGTTCTTTGACTATCGTCTTCAATAAAATGTGTGAGTTTGTTGGCATAATGGCTAGAGTGTTTACCAATGGTCTGGGAGACAGTCTGAATCCCAAGTTGAGTCATACCAAAGACAAAAGAAAAATAGTACTTGATGCCTCCTTGCTTGACACAGTATTATAAGGTATGGACCAAGGGTAAGTGGATCAATCCAGGGAAAGGAGTAGCACTCTTCCCTACACTTGGGTGTAGTTGCTATGAAAAAGAGAGCCTTTGGGTCACCCTTGACTACAGTTGGCTAACTTATGTGTGTGTCTGAATTGCAAAAGGCTCAGATAGTTATTACTAAAAACTTCATTCTCCTAAGCCATTATATTTGTGAAATTTTATCTTACTGCATTTGTATCTTTTCATATCTGTTATTCAGGTTTTACTGCAGCCATCTGAGTGTATCATTGGGAATTATTCTCCTCCACACAAATGTTCCTATTTTGTTATTTTAGTTCAAGCTGCTTATTATCTTTTATAGTCCATTTCTCTGTCAGAAATGCCATTTTCCAGCTGATATCAGCTTATTTGTGCTCCCCCCCCACTAAACATTTTTTAACTTAAAAAGAAATAACCTTTATCCGGCCACCTTACTTTCTACATTTATTGAAAATTGTAAAAGATAAGAAGCAAATTGTCTGTAAAAGATCCTTGGCTGGGTCTCCCCAATCAACCCCCCACCTCACACACAATATAGAGTGAATATTGTATGAATGACAAAGACCATTGTTAGTGACAGGTCAAAAGGAAAAAGACAAAGTATGTTAAGGACAAGAAAGAAAACAATAAGTGATTTAAGTAGAACAGAGTTCTTGTTACTGGATCTGGCATTTTTAATAGTTTATTTTCTCTCCATTATCTTTTAATAACACTATGGAGACCAAGGATTGACATCTACTGACTTAGGGTTTTGCCTTACATAAGGATACAAGAAAGATCCAAAGATCATATGCACACACACATATATATGTGGTCACAAGTGACCTGGAAATAATGTGAGATGATGAAGATATGTGCATTTGGAAGAAGAATGAAGGAGTATCAGGTGTGAGATTTAAAGTCCTGTTAATGGTGCTGGCAGAGTGGAATGTGTTTACTATGTTTCTGTATAAGGTCATTAATATCTGTCTTTCTCTCCAAGCAGTCAGTCTTTTACTGTGACAATCAGTAGCACCCTAGTGATGTGTATAATTAAGAAAGCCATTAGCTTTTATTTGGAATCAGTATATCTTTTATTTATTCTTTTTTTTTTTCATTTTCAAGAAAATAGGTTTCCCTTTCTCTTTTCCCTCACAATTTTTACTTTCTTTTTGCATCTCCTTCTTTCTTCCTTTTTGCTGTCCTTTCTTCCTCTTTGTATTTCCTTCTCTCTTTCTTCTTTGCATTCCCCCCCCCTTTATCTTTGCATTCATTTTTTTCTTTTGCTCTCCCTTCTTTCTTCTTTGATCTCTCTTTTTTTTGTTTGCTCTCTCTTGTCTCTCTTTGTTATTGTTTTCTTTCTCTCTTGTTATCCTCTCTCTCCCTTTGCTCTCCCATTTTCTTTTCTCTTTTCCTTTTTTTCATTGCTTTTGTGCTGTTCTTTCTCCTTTTCGATGTCTCCTCATTTTTCTTTTTCTCACTTTTCATTTGTCTTCTCATGTTATTTACTCTGTCTTGTTTTTTTCTCTCTTTTCTCTCACTACCTCTCTATGTAAGTTCTCCCACACAAATCTTTCCCTTGCTTCTCTTTGTATGCTCTCCCTAGCCTCTTTCTTTTTATATGCTCTTCTTTGTTTCTCCCTCCCTCTCTCTCTCTCTCTCTCTCTCTGCTCTTTTTGTTGGTATGCTCTCCTTTGCCTCTTTTTTTTATACTGTCCCTTGCTTTTTACTCTGTAGGCTCATCCTTACTTCCCTTTTTGTCTCCCTATCACTTTGTATTCCCGCTTTTGTTTCTCTCTCTCTCTCTATATATATATATATCTCATCTCTTGATGTATTCTCTCCAGTATCCCTCTTTCTTTGTATATTCTCTTTCCCTATCTTTGTTCTCTTTTCTTTCCCTTTCTATATCATTTTATGTGCTGTCTGTTCTCTTTCTGATTTTGTATGCCCTTATCTCTCTCTCTCTCTCTCTCTCTCTCTCTCTCTCTCTCTCTCTCTCTCTCCCTCCTTTTATTTTTCTCACACCTTTTTCTTTCTCTTTTTTCTTCTCTCTCTCTTGCCTTTGTTTTGTGTGCTATCTACTCTCTTATTTTTTCATATTCCCTCACCTCCCTCTCACTTGTTCCCTTTAATTTAATCTTCTTTAAACATCTGATAAATAAAAATTTGATTTAAAATTCTGTTTATTTTAAAAAATGTCTGCTTCCAAAATTCAAACATGAATATATTATATTTGAACTATTTAGCTTCCTAAATGGAACTTTGAATCCGTCTTAAAAAAACCTTTACTTCACAATCTTTTAAAACAAATGAAAGTATCACAGGTAAAAATGAATCCTCCAAATGTCACTCTTGGGTCAGGCCATATAAAAAAGAGCAAATAGTATCATTATTTCTGAATATGTTTATCTTGTGGTCCTGATGATCTAAATATGATATAAAGTTGGCGACCATAGTCGAAGATGACCAGAAGGCTCCCTTTTCAATGTTGGGGAGGCCACTGCTCCTTTCCCTGGATTGCTCCACTTTACCCTTAATACATACCTTATATTGCTGAGTGTTAAGCAAGGAAGTATCAAGTACCATTTTTAAAGTCTTTGGTATGATGTGACCTGGGATTGAATCCAGGTCTCCCGGGCCATTGGCGAACACTCTAACCACTAGGCCAAAATTCGGTGATATCATATAACTGTGTATAAAAGATCCTTTTGAAAAATAACTGCACAAAAAATGGTTGGGCTTTCCATTTGGATAATTCTAAGTATATCTATAGAAATTAATTGATATGATATGATGTACTGCTATAGTTTTGTGTCATAATCTCTTGTCAGAATTGCTGTTGTATTTTCCCCTTCCTTTCTTTCATAGGGAATTGTAAAATAATGCATCTCTTGGTCATTTATAACAAGTCACTTATTGTTTAATTACCAAGTAAGAAATAGATTGATTGGTTGATTGGTTCTAAGAGTATGTCGGCCAATCTAGAGTTGTTTTATGGCTAGAAGTTAGGGAATTGTGTTCGCTGTATATATTTACATTTTTGTTGATTTGTTTCTAAAGTGTTTTTTTTTTTGTTAATAGTCCTATTAAATACAGATAATTTTTAAACAGATCTATTTGAGCCCAAAAGGTACTATCACTTTGATTCAGTGGACCTGGGAGTAATGGCAATGAAGGGGTATTCCAGGCTCTCCAAATGCAGTTTAGTATTATACCCAGGGCACTCCTTTTTGGAAGATACAGTCAGTATATTTTAAGCCCCATTGACAGAGCTATGAGAAAAAGTTTTTGAAATATACATTACAAGACAATCTGAACTTGTTGAGTTTCTATTGTTACAATGGTCCATAATGATATTGATACTTCTATTCAGGAAGGACTGAAAGGTTCTAAATCACATTTCCTTGTTATAAGAATGGAGAACTACTGCCTGCCCAATATTGTGCGCTTTGGAGAATTCTCCACTGACCAAAATAACAGGTACTCAAGAAAAGGTACAAGGACTCAATGAAGAAGTCTGTTGGTACTTATCACATTCACCATTTCCAGTGGTCTATTCTAGCTGAAGATCGTGTGACCTGGCAATACTCTACTCATCAAGCTACGCCCTATGTTAAAGCAGATCCTGACTTGGTGAAAAAGTTACTTGGTATCTGTCACAATAAACATCACCAGCAGTCTATTCTAGCGGAAGAAAATGCAACCTGGTGATACTCCATCCACTAAGCTGTCACCTCTTTTGAGGATACAGCTCTTGTCTGGAGAGGAAAAAAAGAATTAGAGGAAAAACTATGATGTCATAGCACCTAACCTATAACAGACTTGTTCATTCTGGCAACCATTGTGAACCTTCAGCAGTATTGGACAAACCCCTTTGTAATTCTGTGTTAAGCATGCCATGATGATTAGTATAATGAGGATTTGGATGATTAAAAATGACGTTCAGCATGAATGCACACTCAACAAAATTATCATTCATGAAGATTGAACTGGAAATTGCCTTATTCTCTCTGATCATTTTAAGTGTATTCCTTTAATAAAATTTTTTGATGGTTTGGATGTATAATGCAGGTTTACTGTAACCATTATCATTGTAGCAAATGGAATTACTTACATATATATATATATATATATATATATGTATGTATATATATATGTGTGTGTGTATGTGAGTGAATACTATGAGAATTTTAGTAAGATGGCCCATTGGCATGATGGTTAGAAGTGTTCACCAATGGCCTGGGAGACCAGGGTTCAGTCCCAGGTTGTCATACCAAAGACTCAAAAAATGGAATTTGATGCCTCATTGCTTAACACTTAGCATTATAAAGTACTGGTCAAACGTAAGAAAAAGGAATAGCATCCTGCCTACACTTCAGTGTTGTAGCTATTCACGTTGCCCACAACTATGGTCAGCTAACAACAATTATAATACAAAATAGAAGGGATCAGATGAGTGAAATAAAAATATTGTATATGAAAAAGTAAAGTCGAGTAACTTGAGGTCTTATTAATCATACAACATATTATTTTGTATGATGAATGGGGATTGCACTCAAATTCCTGCTCTACTGAGCAAAAGTTAACCATACCATATTAAAATTCACACTGACATAACTTGTGCATTTCTCTGATAAGTCCTTCACTCTTCTCTCTCTCTCCCCAATAATGTTCTTCATTAGTTGAATGCCATCCCAGAGAGGATATTTTTAAGTTTTTGCTCTCTAGATAAGATCTGCCATATGAGACCTTCCTTTGCATATAGTTTTCTTCTATTCCTCAAATCTGACTTTCAGGAAATGGCAATTATTTCCAAATATTCAATGTCATAGAAGAATGTTGTAAATGTAAGTTTTTGTTAAACCCTTCTTCCCTCTGGAACCAATTTTAGTAAGACTTCAAGATTATACAAGCATAGCCTGGAAATCTCTCCTCCAACCTTCTGGTGAATGTCATATGAACAGGTATGTGCTTGAGACAATAGAATTTTTTAAATTACTAATTAAAAAGGGGAAAATAAATAAAGTTGAAAAAAGAAGAAAATTTCTCTGATTAGAAGTTTGGATGGCTATAATCACTTAGACTTTCTATCAACAAACTAAAAATTTTGGACAGCTTAGTAAGCTAGGGCTACAGAATATGCTTACTGCTCCTCTGCAGAAGGGTAAGACCCCCTACCCTACAATGAATATCTTGGATATGACACTAAACTCTCTGATGGTGATGCTCTAGTCCAGCGTCTTCAAGGAATGTGGAGTATCCCTTCATTGCCATTACTCACTGGTTTACTTTGACCTGTTAGGGTTCCATCTATGGGTCAATAAAACTGTTTATTAATATTTAATAAGTAGTATTAAATAGCAATTTTTGAAACCATTTAATTATGTCCAAACAAATGAGTTTTAGCTCATTTTAAAAAAAATGTTACCAAGAAAGTATTGACTTAACAATCATATGTAAACAGGATTTGTTATTAAATAACCATCATGGGTTGATATGCCCTTAAAATGAATGACCTAACCTAAAACATTTGGATGATTTCATAATAAAATTTATGAAATTAAATCAAAATATGCTACTATAGCATAGCAACTCTCATGCAGTTTTTCATAAATTTTTAAAAATTTTGTCATTGTGTTGTTATCAAAATAATGTTAGACCATTTGTGATAAGCTTTGCTAACTTTTCCTAATTAAAAATTTAATAAATCTTATCTTGGATTGAATATTTGATTGATTTCTTTCATAATCGTTGTTTGATGTTGGGATCATCATAGATTTTTATGATCTAAATTGAACAAAACATGTGAAAAAAAATTGCTATTAAAAACAAACAAACTAATGAATGAAATGAACAAAGTGCAGAGTAACAAAGTTCATATCTGGATATCATGAATCACTTGTATTTGAGGCCATGTGGACTTTGTATATCCCCTACAGAAGGGTAAGACTCCCAAAAAGGGATGTTCTAGGCAGGACACTAAACTTCATTTGATGGTGAAGCTATGCTTCTGCATCTCTGGGGAGTGCAGAGTAACCTTTCATTACAATTACTCCCAGATCCACTCTGAAATGGAAGTACCAGTTAGGTTCTTATCTATGGATCAAATAGAACTGTTCAATTATTTTCTAAGAATTATCATTATTAGTTACTTGATATCACATAACTGTGTGCATTTTGTATTAAACAGAAATACTTGATATCATGTTACTGTGTGCATTTTGTATGAGATAGAAATACTTGATATCACATAACTTGGCATTTTGTATTAACGATACTTGATATCACATAACTACTTGCATTTTGTATCTGATAGAAATACTTGATACCACATAACTGTAAAAAAAAAATAAAAAAATTAAAAGCAATTGCACAAAAAATGTAAATATGAATATACAAGTTATGTGCCACTTTCTGACCACTTGGCATAAAATAACCCTAGAGGGGTTGACATTCCATTAAAATCAATCTTTAATGGTTGGCCCTTTCTCTCTACTCAAAGAACCCTGAAAACTTCTATTATATGGAATCATGGGACTGGTGGTCTGTCAGATTGTGCTGCTGTGTATGAACCAAGAACCATTTATTTCAGTTTAGTAATGTTTTTCTGTAAAAAGAAGTCCTGTTTACATCTTTTTTTTTTTTAAGTATTGTACATTTGAAGATGACTGTAGAATGTGTTGGCTGAAATGATAATGAAAGCAATACAAAGGATGAAACCAATCCCCTGGACAATTCTTGGAATATTAATGACTCATTTTTTTATCTTAAGTAGCTTATTTTAGAGCGATTTTAAACCTAGACAGTTATATGAAAACATTTATACATTTCTTGACTAGAGTGTATATGTATGTATGTATGTCTACATATATAAATACAAATCTATGTGCCAATGTAAATATTAGCTAGTAAAAGTTGTAATGCTGAGGTACTTGGTGAAAACCAAACATTTTCTTCTAGAAATGACCTGTGAGACTAATATATTAACTCTTGTATATTGAGTCCCTTTCTATAAACATGTCAGGGTTGTTACTTATATATAATGTATGTATGAGTAGACAGAAGTTTTAACAGTAGGAAAGTGTTGAGGTAGAAAATTGGTAAAACATAAGAAACCTGGGAACCTTCAGGGGAAAAAATCCATTGAATAAAAAAGTTTCTTGTAGACTTTTCGACTTTTCAATCTCATTAAAAAAAAAAGAAAAAAAAAAAGCTAACCTCAAATCGGTATTAACATGTGCTCTTAACAATCTTGCTAAAACCCCAGCAATTTTCACTGATGAAAGAATTCCTGTATTTTAACTGCTTTGCTTAATTTTACATTGAATAAATTTTGTATTTCGTATTCAATCTGATGTGATTTCACCTTGTTTTTCTTTCTTTTTCTGATTTTGGAAATTCTTCACTTGCTTGAATGAAAACTGTTTGATTTCATGAGTACCTTGATAGTCAATTTCTACAAGAAATATATCTTAAGCCAGAATTCAGCCATCAAGTAACATTTTTAAGTTATATATATTGAAATGTTATATAAACAATGTTACTTTACTTGTAGTAGGGGTGTCCTGTATATACCACTAAATTGGATTTAGTGGTGAAGCTACAGTTCTGAATCACTGGGGAGTTTGGTGTACCTTTTCATTGCCATTACTCCTTGATCTCCTCTGATCCAGACAGCCCAATTGGCTGGGGCTGTAGAATACACCAACTGCATCTCTTCAGAGGGGTAAGATCCCACCCAATGAGTGTCCTGGATATGACACTAAATTATCTGATAGTGAAGCTTCAGTAATGCTGGAGCTTTGTGGAATATGGAGTTCTCCCATGTCCACTCTGGACTGGAGTGGTAACACCTGAAAAGGTGATATCTATTGGGTCAAATACAACTGTTTAACATTTAAACTAAGTACAAACAAGTGACATGCTGACTTGAATTGTTTGATTATTTAACTGTATATAAACAAATGAATGATGTTAGTGAAATATAGCAATACTTGGAACCATTTAACTTTGACTTATGTTAAATTGAATTGTTTGAAATAGAAGTTTTTGATAATTTAACTGTGTTTAAATAAATATTTGATGTATAATTGAATTGTTATTGAACTTCAAACTATCTAACTTTGTTGACTTATGTTTACAAAACATATATCTAATATATATGAATAAACTGAATTTTGCATTAAATAACCTACAATGGTCAATATGCCATAAAACCAAATCACTCTGATCCAGAGTGTTAATACCTGTTAGTCTCATTTATTGATCAAATAGATGTTTGCATATTACTTGTATTAGGTAGAGTAATTGATATTATATAACTGTATACAACCCCCACCAAAAAAAGTTCACTCAGAACCAGATAAAAAGAAACAGTACAAAAAATTCAATATATAATGTATGCAATTCCTTAGCCTCTTATCATGATATAACCCCAGATGAGTTGACATGCCATTAAAATCAATCAGTTTACATGCCATATTCATCATATTGGAAATGAAACTCTTAGTTCTCAAATTGAGTTGATATTTTATCACATCATTTTAATCATATTACATCAATTTAAAAGATAAGAATTTCAATAAGAAAAAAGTCTTTTATTAATAGAACATGTGCTCTCAATATATTCAACTTAAACATTGACTAATAGCATTCAAAAGTGTTTGAGATATTGACTCTTGCACTTGTTGGAATTACTGGTCTCCTATTTTCCAACTAGTTGTTATTATTCATCATAATTGCATTGAAGCATCCTTGGGATCTTGTTTTCATCACCAAAGTGTCTTGATTAAATCTTTCTCTATGCTTGTCATTTATCTCACCCAAATTAGGTAATAAGAATGCAATACCATTTCATTCTTTATTGCACTGTTAGCTTGTAGCTTATTTAATCGGTATTGTTTTCAGTTCAATTAGACCCAAGAAAGGTCTGTACAATAAATAAGAATGAATCCCATGTCACCAGCTCAAGTGGATTCATTTTACCTTTGAACTTAGCATCAGACTTAAATTCTCTGATCCAGGGACAAATGAAATTTGTTTTCAGTTTTGTATCATTTTCTATGGGCCAAATTTTATTTTGGGAGTATTAGAATTTACAATGATTGTATATCATTACTTTTAAGAACTTCTTAATGAAGACAAGTTTGATGTAAAGGGATAAAAAGAAGACATTTATTTTTAATTGTCTTATTTATTCTGTCTCAATTCATTGATCATTGTTTCAAAATGTAATGAACATTACAGATCAGAGGAGAAAACTGAGATGTGGTTAAATTCTGTTTGTTGATTATTAGAATTTGAAATGGAGGCGTAGAAATAATGCCATGTATTTTTTACTTATTATTTTAAATTTTTATCAACTATTGCCAATGACATTTATGAATGTAGAAAAATTTGAGTTATATTGTATTCTTCAGTCAGATTTTCAAAAATTTTATCGCAAAAAAATGTACATATGTTAAATGCCTGAAGTGTCAAGATAATAAAGTGATAAATTTTTTTTCTGTCTTTTAAGCAGTGATTCTTAGACAGGAAGCACTTTGCTTTCAGTTAAGGAATTTTAAGTCTAAGGGGAGGAATTTTAACCATGCTAAGAATACCAAATTGAAATTTATGATCCACTGAAATAGGATTTCTTTTATAATTTGACTGCTGTTAATAAAGTGATTTAATTTCATAAACGGATTCATTAGTAACTACTGTATTAAATATATGAAGATAATTGTGGCTTAATTGTTATTGCATAGGAAATGGACTGAGCAATCTGAGTTCAAATCCTGGATGAGGTTGTTTGTATTTCACATTGCACTAATACCCCTGGAAAAGGTATGAATCCAACTATTCTGCTTCCACCTATGGCAACCAGTCTAGGAAAAGAGTGTTTGGGGATCAGCTTCATATACCAATCCCCAAGAAACTTTGCACATCAGTGTATGGAGCTATCTAAACCCCTGTCAGGTTAATGCCATGACACACACACACACATAAGTATAATGGTGAAAAGATGAAAAAATGATTCAAAATAATGAAGGAACTGAAGAAATTTGGGATCATAAGAATAGGAATATGACCTGGGATTCAGAAAACTACTGCTTTCACAAAAAAATGTTCAACTGAAGTCTCCATTTTACAGAGCAAATTGAATTGTCTCTTGAATGAATTATTTAAAGAAATGAAAAAGTTCTCTTTGCTAAATTATCCCCTCTTTAACTGTCCCCACTAAGAATTTAAAACATTTTTTTCATCAGGTCAGATTTAAAAAAAAAAGGGGTGGCAGATTATTTCATATTTACTTGGCTTAATCTAGCATAAATCAAAGGTAAGAAAAAAATTTACATATAAAGCACATCAGTTGATTGATTTTAATGGCATATCAACTCATCTATGATTATTCAATGCCTAGAGGTTAGGAATCACGTTCAATGTTTACACATTCATATTATTTGTAGAGTTTTATTCTGCACACAGCCTTATTGAAAATATAAATAATTCTTAAAGAGAACTATTTGATCCATAGATGCATTTTAGTGTCAAAATCAGGACATTCCCATTTTTTTAGCGGGAGGAGTGTCTCATCACTGGGGAAATAAAATATACATACCTCTCCTTGAGGCATTAGCTAGAAGTGAAATACAAACAACCCAGTGCTGGATTTGAACTTGGTTCACCTAGTTCATTTTCTATGCTAACAATTATGCCACTCACACCCAGATATAATAGACAGAAAATAAGTGTTGAGTTAAATATACGCATTTTTTTCCCAATTATTACCCACCAAGCAAATAGCAACAAAAATAACTACTCTATCTATTGTCAGTCATGACTAATGAGACTGCAGTATTTAACTACATCCTCTCATTTACAGTGTATGACTCACAGTTTTGCAAAGGAGGTTTGTGCCTGTATGCATGGGCAATACCAAAAATAGTTCTGGCCCCCTTGATTACAGCCATGCAGGTATTGAACTACACAAATCCTACTCCTGCTCTATTGGCAGAGCTTACAATATGCTGACTGTATACCTGCTGGTGGGTAAGGCCCACCCAAAATGAGGTGTCCTGGATATGACACTAAACAGCATCTAGGAGTGTGGAGTACTCGTTGACCTCGAGTGATAGTACAGGTACTGCTAATCATGGTCAGAATTCATCTGGAAATAATGGCAATGAAGGGGTACTCTACATTCTCCAGATTTAATTCAGATATGTCTGCCCTGTCAGTGGAGCTTTACAATATGTAAACTATATCTCCAGCCAAAATTGATATCTTGGGTGTCACACTAAACTGCAACTAATGGTAAGGCTCTATCTATGGGTCAAATAGATCTGTTTGCAAAGTATTTTTATTAATTCAGAATACCTGGTATCATATAAGCATGTGTAAAGAAACAAAAAACTTTAAAAGAAAAAATAAGTAAGTACAAGGATCATTGAGTGAATTAGGAGAAATTTGTCTAAGGAGTGTGCAAGCTATTTTCAAGGAAATCAATAGTGATGGGTCCTTTCATATCCCCGAAGACAGTCTGCAAGACTTCCTTTACTGACTTTTCTGAAGAGTCAATGGGTTCCCACTCTGTGGACTGTCTTTTTGTCTTATGTTACTCATATTCTTCTGTAAATTTCATATGGTTTGCACTTCTCAGCTAACAAAAATATGATGACTGACTTCTATTCAAAATTGGAGTACTCTATTGGATTTGATGCCATCTTGAATAGCCTCAAAAGAAATATTTTTGTGAGATTAAAGTAACTTTTATTATTAACCAACTCCATGCTATACAGAGTTCACTTTTATTGGAAAAAAAATTCTAAAAAAATAATTTATTTTTACTTTTTCTATTTTTGAATTTGCCTTATTTATTGAATGACCCTCATATAAACTTGTATTTTCAATCCCCAAATCTCTTGGCATCAAATAACCCCAGATGGGTTGATATGCTGTTAAAATCAATCAATCAATCACATCCCCCGCCTTTTGTGCAATTGGGGAGGTGCAGTCACAGAAGTAGAATCTCGAAGATCAGACTTACCTTTTTTGATTTTTGCCATGTCCTGCTTGAAAATTGACTGAGGGGTACAGACACACTACAGTCTAAGGTCAAGATGCTAAAGCAAGCATAGTTATTTTTGTTAAATGGTAAATAAATTGAATAAAACCTTTCAAATTAATTAATTTAATGGTTGCTAAAATTAATCCAATGAGTATTGTCTTAACAAAGGGCCCTGAATAGATACAGTTGGGAACAGTGTGATGTTTTAAAGTATTTTTATTGTATTGGTTACTAGTCAAAATTAAACTATTTTATGAGAAGTCAGAAACAAAGCGATTGTGCTAATAAAAAAATTTAAGTCTCTTTTTGGATAACATTATTTTAGTAACCAAAATAGCAAAAATCTCAACTTGCATTTACTCCAATTCCAATCAGTTGGGTCTCTAGACAAACATCTTATTCTTAAGACAAAGGAAATACTCAGAAATATGTCTGCTCCATTGGCAGGGCCCTAAAATATGCTGTATCCCCAGTAGAGGAGTTAGGCCCTCCCCAAGGTGTGACACTAAAATACATCTGAGGGTAAGAATCCAGTTGATGAGATTTGGAGAGTATGGAGTATCTCTTCATTGCCTGTTAGGGTCTAATCTATGAGTCTATTTAAAAATTATTTGCATTAAATATGATCATGTGCAAAAAAAAACAAAACCTCAAACAACGATACAAAATATGTAAGTATAAAAGTATAATGAGCATGATTCATTAACTATCAAGGCACAAAATGACCCTAGATGGGTTAAATAGATGCTATTAAAATCAATCTTTTAAATAGAATTGATTAAAAATTATTCATTATTAATAGAATTGTACAAAACAATCTCTTAAGAAATCCACAAAAAATGTCAATATGACTGTACAATGAACATGATTCCTTAACCTCTAGGCATAAAGTAACCCTAGATGTGTTGACATGCTATTAAAATCAATCAGAAATATGTTTGAGAAATCAAATTCTTGTATTTACTCAATTCTAATCAGTCAGGTCACTGGACAAACATTTTATTCTTTAGACAAAGGAAACACTCAGGAATATGTTTTGAGAAATTAAATTCTTGTGCCTGTTCAATTTAGAGATTGTTTGTGGGTAGAAATTTAATAAATATTCCGCTTTCATTCAAGACAGAAAAGGGGTTAAAATTGAACAGTCGTTATTTATTCAGCTTTCTTGTAAATGGTAACAGGAGAGCATTTCATAAACTGGTTTTTATTGTTAGTCAGAAACTATTTTTATACATTTTTTTTCTTTCTTCTCATTGTTGCAGCAAAATTGCTCAGAATATTTTCAATTTAGAAAATTTGGGTAAAAAAAAAAAAAAAAAAAAATCAATAGCACCATGTTCCAATTAGTTGATGGGCAGAAGAGGTTTTAAATAAAATACTCTGATTAGAATCACCAGCGGTTATAAATTCTGAAAGTGGAAAAACCAACACATAAAAAGGAAAAAAAAGAAAATGGAAAAACAATAAAAAAAACCCAAAAAACTAAGCATCTTGGTTTGTTCAAGGAAGGTTATTTTGCATAGTAACCTGTCTTATGGTCACTCATATCTCATGACATGACTGTTTTTATTGCCCTTCCTCAATATGACAGGTGACCAGAAAAAAATGTTGCTTTTGGCATGAATTCAGAACTACAAATGGCTGTATTTCAAATTTAATTTTTTTTTCTTCTTTTTCTTTAAAAGCTGCTTTGAAACATTGGTAGGCAAATTGAAGTTAGCATTTCTTAAATGATTTAGTCATTCCGTAAAACAAAGATAATTTTAACTAAAATTGAAATCAGGAAATGCACTTTAACATTGTTTCATTCACAATTTATTATTCAATTATTTATTATTAAAAAGATACATAGAACTTTATTTGTCAGTGCTAAAATATGTAACAAAGGTTAAATATTAATTATAAAAAAAAGTTAAATAATGGATCAGGTGTAATGTTACTTAGTAAGCTTTGCTTAGATATAGTTAACAGGCTTCAAATTGCTAATAGTACCTGCTATTGTTTATTTGGCCACCCGTGTAAGTATTGAACTGGATCATTGCTGCTTAACTTCAGTGACCTAGTGTGAACTGACAGTAACTGTATCAATAATAATGTTGACTAAACTGAAAAAAAAATTGGCCTAAAACGGATGGAGACTGTACAGGCCCCTCAATTTTAAAAATCAAAATCTTGTTTCTTCTTCATAGGAAGTTTATATAATTCTCTTAATAAATTTAATTTATTCAAATCTCTTATTTTTCTTTATAACTTGATTTCAAAATGAATTCTGTACTTTAAAAAAAATGATACATACCAAGATCAGATTTAAATAAAAGCAACTTTTTTGCCAACTTTGGTTTGGTTTATTTGTTTAATGGCATGGCATACCAACTTTTAAAGGAGTCTTATTTGATATTAGTAATAATTTGTTTGTACATAGTTATGTGGTATCAAGTATTCCTATTTAATACTAATAATTTTCACAGCCTAGTTGGTTGTAGAATATGCTGACTGCATCACTACAGAGGGGTAAAACCCTCCAACTGAGTATTTTGGATATGATACTAAACAATCTCATAGTGAGGCTCCAATCCTGGAGCTCTGGTGAATGTGGAATACCCACTTCATTGCAATTACTCCTAGGTCCACTCTGATCTGGTGTGGTTGTACCTGTTAGGTACCATCTAT
>CAUZXS010004860.1:115000-130000 GCA_963585895.1 Sepioteuthis lessoniana
AATACTTGCTACTGGAGGGAGGCATATTTCCACTAATGTATATAATATCGTATCAATGATATACTTATATGGTTTTCTTTATTTATAGATAAAGAGTGCTCAATATCATTGTTAAGAGAATTTGTAGATCTAAGTTTGAACAGTGTAGGCAGTCATTGGTGCTTGGTGACTGTCATTTTCTTGCATATGTGATCCTCAAACTTAAGCAAAAAACTTGCAATCACCAAGTGTTGTTGACTTTGCATCTGCTCTCTCTCTCTCATATATACATATATATATATATATATATATATATATATATTTATGAAGTTTACTTATTTTTGGGGACTGATACATACTTATATTTATAGTTTTGTCTCTCTCTTTTAGACTGATTGCTTGCCAAGGTAAGAGATCAAAGTCTAACCTGGTATTTAAACCATAGCTGTCGGGAAAAGATATGAATTCACATTTTTCCTAAGGCTATTAGTTCAAAGTGAAAACAAATTGTCTCTAGGACTTAGCTTCCTGATTCTATTTTCTGTCATATCAACCATTAGGCTGAACACCCACCCTCTTTTTTAAAATTCTAATTTTCTGAATTCTTAGATGTCCCTCCTTATTTTTTACCAGAAAAAAATGATGCTTAACTTTGGAGAATATAGGCTGTACTAGTTGAAATTCCACAAAATATATCAGTAATAATTGTATGAATTGAAATTTCAAATAATATTCTGGGAAACATTGTTGATTTCTATTCTAAAATTTGGTCAGATAATAATAACATATACACCTAATATAATCTCAGAATAACAAAAAAATTGAATGGCAAAATTGAAGAATTTGTATTGTGAAGTAGCTTACTAATGTAAATGTGTATATATATATATATATATATATATATATATTCATCTTTAAAAAAAAAAATTAACTTTTCGAGTGAGTCGTTCGATTTCCAATGTGGCTGGTGCTGCCAGATCATAAAAAACCCCTCAAGATTAATAATGACATGATCACAACTGAGAATAATTATTCCAGCCATCAACAAAAAAAGAAAAAAGAAAGCTTGGAAATGAATCTCATTTTTTCTAATAACCTGCTTTTTTGTTTAATGAATGATTTTTTTTAAAGCAAAATATGCATATTAGCTGATCCCATGATAAAAAAAGTGCTACCTTTGTTCAGATATGAATGAGACTATTTAGAAACTTTTCAGAGAGGAAGAAGCTGTTAGTGAAAAACTATTTTACATGAAATCCAAACAAATAGATTGATGTACATAACAACTATAAGTTAATTACTTCAAGTGTCATGTGATGTGCATATCATCAAAAGTAAATGTCTCTCTAATGATAGTACACACCATGTGAAATTTTAAGTTAAGGATTTTGAGAGTTCATTATTATAACATTGTTTTTTTCACACCTACTCTGCTATGATAGTATCAATTACCTTTTATGCAAACTTTTCTTATTTGTAATTCTTTATCATAATTTGCCCAGTTGGCTGGGGTTATAGAATGCACCGACTGCACCACTGCAGAGGGGTAAGACCAACCCCAATGAGTATTGTGGATATGACACTAAACAATACTGGAGCTTTGGGGAATGTAGAAGACCCCTTTATTGCCATCGCTCCCAGGTCCACACTGGCCGGGGAGGTAGCACCTGATAAGGGTCCTATCTATGGGTTAGATAGAACTAAACTTTGTACTTATGCTAAACTGAATTACTTGAAATAGAACTGTTTTTACATCTAAACTGCTTACTTATGCTAAATTGAATTGTTTGAAATGGAACTATTTTGACATTTAACTGTGTGTAAACAAAATCGATACTTATACTAAACTGAATTGGTTTTTTGACTAGACTGAATAGCTTGAAATAGAAATGTTTTAGACTATTGAACTGTGTACTCATGCTAAAGTGAGTTCTTTGAAACAGAACTGATTATTTGTATAAAAATGGATTTGACTTTAAATAACCTACAAAGGTTGATATGCCATAAAACCCAACCAAATTCATTATTACTGTATTTAATGTTGAGAGCAGTGTTGAACAAGTCCTGGCGACAACACCCCACGAGACACCAACTATATGGACACTTGCCCCCCATCACGAAAACTATACAAGTTAGACGAACCAGACACGCGAGACACTGCTGGAGAAGCAAGGACGAGCTCATAAGCGATGTACTCCTGTGGACCCCCACATATGGATGTGCAAAAGCAGGACGACCAGCACGAACCTACATACAGCAACTATGTGAGGACACAGGATGTAACTCTGAAGATCTGCCGGAGGCGATAAATGATAGGGAGAAGTGGCGAGAGAGGGTCAGGGATATCTGTGCTGGCGGCGCGACACGATGATGATGATATATATATATATATATATAATGGATCCACCATTTCAGTTGTGATTGGATGTATATGAATGTAGTTATTGATAACGAATAAAATTTTCTTAAGTCTACAAAGAAATTAATTCCAAATAGCATAAGCTATAAAAAACTTTCCCTGATGTTCACAAATAGTCAAGAAATTAATTGATAACAAAACCCTTTTTAAGGCAAATAAAACTACAAAAATATCACTTAGCTTGTGAAAGAGTTAAAGCACTGCTAAATCCTTTTTTGTTTGTTTTTAAATTAAGTTATTCATTTTGTATACTATTACTTGTGAGTTGGTTTTTCACTGTTTACTCCATGTAACATAGCCTTGTGTCAGAATTGGCTTTCTTCAACAAATATCTATAATAAAACTGATTAAAGGACTATCTTTATTGGTTGAATCACCCCCACCACAAAGCCAAGAAAAGGAAAAAAAAAAAAGTAAATAAAGAACAAGACAGTAAATTCTGGGAATTTATTACGGAACAATGCAGGATGATGTTGCAGAATGTAATGCTAAATGTAGCTTTGACTGCGGGCTTAGAGAACTTGTTGTCAATGTCTGGGTTTCCTCTCCATAGGATTTCCTCCCCTTATAGACGTCTGGGTCTTTTCTTGGTAGGAATTTTTCCTTTTGCTGCTCAATAGGTGGAAGTCACTTTTTTCTTCTTTTTTTTTTCCCTGACATTGGTGCTAAAAAAATCTACTGATGTCGACCAGTATTTTTTCTTTCTGGAAAAGTAACAGATTGCTATGACAACAGTTGTAGATGTGGGAAGAGGTTAGGAGTCTTAGCAACAATGTGGCCCTCACTACCTCAGCTGCAGCCATGATGTTGGTTGACTGTTTTTGAGCCATCCTCACAAAATATCACTGTTTTTATGTACTTTAGAAATATCATTTTTATTTATGTTAAAGAATATCTTAGAAGGGTGCTTATGAAAAAAAATTTTTTTTTCAATTGAAGACTGAATTTTCTTATTTGAAAGAATTTAAAGAATTTTCTGTGTTAACAAAAATTGGTAAAGAACTGATGGATTGATTTTTACAGCATGTCAACCTATCTCGAGTTATTTTATGCCTAGAAGTTAGGGAATTGCATTCTTTGTGTAGTTGGTTAGATTTTTTATTTTGCATATGGTCCTACCAAATACTGATAATTTTTTAAACAACCCCACTGACAGGATGCTTTAAGAATGAAGTGAGAGGAATTACTTCTCTCCAGTTTGTTTGCTCCGTATTACCAAAAAAAACAAACTATTAAATAAATAAAAAAAATCAGTAATTTAGGGGAAGGTACATGGTTAGGTTAGGTTTTTTAATGGCATATCAACCTCCATGGGTTATTTAATTCTAAATCCATCCTTGTTGAAGAACAGCAGTGATAGTATTTAACCTATAGCTCGTTGGTGGGGGATAAGATGGTTCATACCTTTTCCAACAGTATTAGTCCAAAAGTGAATGTAATAGTGTGACTGGAGTTTGAACTTGCTTTCTTCTAGGCTACAGTCCAGCACTTTAGCCATTACACTACTGGGACTCCCATTTCTAATGTTAAAACTTAGGGTTTTGAAATATATCATCTCAAATGTTCTTAGGTATTACATTCCTGTTTATCAAAGACAACTTTGCCCTTCCTTGTTTTTTGGTTCTTTTTAATTTTTGATGTGATTCTGTATAGGATGGGAATTAAGGTAAAAACTTTCCCAAGTTCATAATTTGGATTCTATACTGAGATAAAATTTGAAAAGGGAAGAAGCTTAGAAAAAAAAAGTTTTATTAAGGGAGAAGCTTATAAAAGAATATTTTTTATAGACTTAAGTTGTCTTTCATTTTTAATAAAATGTACCTAAATACAACATATGTCTTGGTTAGTCACTAATTTCATAATCTGATGATGAAAAAGTAACAAATTGCTTTGCTATAGACATGAGAAGTGGCTCTCACTATCTCAATTGCAGCCACGATGTTGGTTGACTGTTTATAAGCCATCCTCACACCCGTGGTGTAATGGTTATCGTCGTAGGAATTGGACATGGCGAAACGAGTTCAAATCCTGGACGAGGCTGATTGCATTTCACATAGCACTAATACCCTTGGGAAAGGTATGAATCCAATTATTCTCCCTCCAACTATGGGTAAATAGTAGAACAGACTGGGTTTTTCAGCCTTGGTGAGGCAACTAGTCTAGGAGAAGGAATACTCTGAATTCAAACCTGTGAAACTCTGCTTAAAAAATTGACCTTGTGTCATATCCTGCCTGAGCGGAGGGGTTGGTAAATATGATAAGCCATCCTCACAAATTATCATTGTCATGTACTTTTGCATAAATATTGTGTTATTAAACCAGCCTGTGCATCACATTGATGTAATGATCAGTTTAAAGTAGTATTAAGGATTGTTCCTTACTACTGGTACTATGTAAACCTGTCACATGTTACTTGTAGAGGAGATAGGTACTACCAAGAAACCTCTCATTGCTCTGAGAGATGCCATAAAAGGGAATTGCTTAGCAAAGACCTGAAAAATTGGTTATGAGATGATAGCTTAATGATTGGCTTGAGCAACAATAGTTTTAGATGTTTTTTTTTTTTGTTATTTTTTATAGTTTTCTCTGCTTCCAGACTAAATTCAGTATTGACAAAAGTATCCAAGAAAATGTTTACCATAACATCTGCAGATTTAAAATGTATTTTAAATTGTTACACTGTCCTGGGTATGGCATTAAACTGTATTAGGGGTGCGAGAAAGCTGCAGTTCTAGGAAATGTGGAGTACCCTTTCATTGCCATTACTCCTAGGTCCACTCTAACTGGGCGTGGTTGTATTTGTTAAGGTTCCTTCTATGGGTCAAATTGGATCATTTATTATTTTACTATTTACATGAAACTATATAACAGTATGCAAATTATTTTTATTTGATAGGAATACTTGATATTACAACCATGTGCCAAAAAAACAACCTCTTCACAAAAAATGTAAATATCAAACCACAATGATGAAAGTGGTTTCCAAACCTTTAGGCATAAAATGACCCTAGATTGTTTGACATGCCATGAAAATCAATCATTAATGGATAGCACTCAATGTACTCTGGAAAGGAGTTATGATTACAATCAAACATTTACAAATGAATTAATTTTTGGCATTAAATAACAATTAAGGTATTCATATGCCGTTAAATGAATCAGGCCAAACATGGTTTTGGAAACAAGTCAATTGCTACTCATCAGCATTTTATCAAAGAGTTACTTTTAGTTATTTTTAAATTTGCCAAATTTTTTTCTCTTATTTTCACGAACCAACTTATAAATTTTTAACTTCAATAGTTAATAATGAACAATGAAAACAAACTTCCAACAGTTTTTAATTACTAAAAATAAAATGTTTGCTGCATTGTGTGTTTTTATTTTTCCTAATGAAATAAACTTTAATAAAAAAAAAAACCCAAAAAAACAGAAAGCATTTAGTCAGCCCAGTTGGCCGGAGCAGTAGAATACACCAACTGGATCTTTGCAGAGGAATAAGACCCCTTCCCCCCTAACAAGTGTTCTGAATATGACAATAAATAATCTGGTGGTAAGGCTCTAGTCTTGGAACTTTGGGGAATGTAGAGTACCACTTCATTGCCATTGCTTTTAGGTCAACTCTGGCCCCATGTGGTAGCACCTTATAGGGTCCAATGTATGGGTCGAATAGAACTGTTTGCAAACTAATGACTTACATTAAAATGAATTGTTAGAACTGTTTGATGATTTAACTATGTATAAACAAATGACTGATGTTTAATTGAATTGTTAGTGATAAATAACCATACTTAGAATCATTTAACAGTGTGCTAACGAATAAATAATATTGAATAGAATCATTAGTGTTTAATAGAAATACTTGAAACTGTTTAATTCTGTGCCTAAATTGAAATATTGGTATAACATAGCAATACGTGGAACCATTTGACTGAGTGCAAATGAATGAATTGTCTTTGAATAATTCATGTTAAATAGCAGTACTTGGAACTACTTTACTGTTTGCAAACAAATGATTCATATTGAATTGAATTTATAGTGTTTGATCGCAATAATTGAAACCATTCAACTCTGTAGAAACAATAGCAATATGAGTGTGCAAACAAATTAGTTCTAAGGCATTTAAAAATGAAATTACCAACAAACTAATCTCTTACAAATCATATATTTATATCAATTTAAATGAGTGCAAACAAATGACTTTGAATTGTTAACATTATATAGCAATACTTGAAACTATCAAACCGTATTCAAACAAATGATCAATAATAAATAGAATTATTCATATTAGATAGAAATACTTGAAACTAATTAACTGTGTGCCAAAAAAAAAAAAGCTCAGGCTCATTTAAAAATGTTATCAAAAAAATGTGTTTACAAATCATGTATATTTAATATATATATATAAAGAAGATTTGGCATTAAATAACCTACAATGATTGATATGCCATTAAAATCCAACCCAACCAACCATTTAAACATCTGGAAACAATAGCAGTACTCAAGTTCAATCAAATTAGTTGTAACTCATTTAAAAATGAAATTACCTACAAACTATTTACTTACAAATCATATATATATATCCATTTAAATGTGTGCTGATGAATGTTCAATTGTTACTGTTACATAGTTATATTTGAAATCATTTAAGTGTGTGGGAAAAAAAATGAGCTTAGGCAAGGGTGTTTACAAATTATACATATTTAATAGATATGTATTAACAAGATTTGGCATTAAAGAACCTACAGTGGTTGATATGCCATAAAATCCAACCAAATCAAATATATTTAATATATATGATTAACGAGATTTGTTATTGAATAACCTACAACGGTTGGTTGGTATGCCGTAAAACGGAACCGAACCAAATCATAGCATTTTGTATAAATATTTGGCTTGTACTCAAAAACCATTTAGTAAATTTGCTGATTTAATTTTTTTATTTGATCTAAGCAATGATGTGTAACAAAATAGCAAGGTTAGTATGATATTTATTTAATTATTCCATTAAAAAAAAATCATATATTCATGTGCAAAATTCATAATTCCATATCAGTGATAAAGAAAAAATTATATACTGACATAAAAAAGAAAGGAAAAAACCTACTAAAATGAGCATATTAGTTATTCAAAGGTCATTTTGCATTGTAACCTATTTTCTGTTTACAGAATAGACTTAGCTTTTACCATAGATTCTTGATAGTTGTAATTACTTGGGTTTGTATTTAGATTACTCTGACTTAAAATTCATGGTGTCAAATGCAGTTTGACTTATACTAATCTTCAAAATTTATTTATAGCCTTTTGATTGGAGCTTAGAATATGCTGATTGTATACCCTACAGACAAGTTAGGGTTCAATGAAATATTATATTTATAACATCTGATGGTATTGAATATAAGGTGATAAAACCAACCAACCAACTTTGAAGTCAGACTTGATGAACAGAAGAAAGCTACAAAGTAAGTAAGCCATATCAGTTTTTAAAAAAAAGTCATTCTCTTTTAAAACAAAGATACTTGGGTTTTATTATTTCTAGTGAGACGTTATACAATCAAAATGGATATAATTAAGTTTTATTTATTACCAAATTCTAAAACATTCTATTTTGACAGTATATCCAATTGTGTCTTGATGGATGACTGTCATTTTTCTGATCTCCATTTTATTACATTACACAAGTGCTTGGACTGTTACATATCCATACTTTTGGTTATGGAGTTTCATTGCTGGAGAGTTAGGTGCTAAATAATACCCAATAATATCCATTTTGATTGTATATTGTCCCACTAAAAATAATAAAATCCTGGTATCTTAGGTTCAGAAGAAAATTAACTTTTTTTTTAATTTTAAAAAATTGTTAGGATATATTTATTTATAAGTGATATTGTATCTTGATATGTAAAAAGTAAATGTGACGAACTTAGACGAGAGCGACTTGAAGGCTACCTTTTCAATAGCTATTCCACATAGGTGTTGGGGAGGGTGCTACTCCTTTCCCTGGATTGCTCCACTTTACCTTTGATACATACCTTATAATGCTGTGTGTTAAGAAAGGAAGCATCAAGTAAAATTTTTTAGAGTCTTTGGTATGACTTAGCCTGGGATTGAACCTCAGTCTCCTGGGCCAGTTCTATTGATATGTGATATTGATATTATTTGGAGATTGAAAACAAGGATTATTGCCCTGCCAATAGAGTTTACCGTACACTGATTGTATCTTTTGCAGAGAAGAGTAAGATCCTCCCCCAAAGGAATTTTCCTTGATATGACACAAAACTGCATCTGATGGTGAGGATCCAGTCCTGGGGAGTATGGAATACCTCTTCATTGCCAATACTCCAAGGTTCACTCTGACCCAGAGTGATGGTACCAGTTAGGGTACCATCTATGGGTCAAATAGATCTCTTAAAAAATCATTCATATTTGATTGATTGCAAAAAGAAAAAAAAAACTTTTCAGAAACAAATATGTAAAAAATGTAAATATGAACATCTACTGAATGTGATCCCCTAACCTCTTGCCACATAATAACTCAAGACAAGTTGACATGCCTTTAAAATCAACCATTCGCTTGAATTCAAAGTCGGATCTCTGAACTGTTGCTTTGTCTTTATTTTAAAAAGTAAATAAAATTTTAGATAGTGAAAACAAACTAGGAGTACTTTCATTTCTTGTTTCAATTCAGAATCAGATATCAGGACTGCTTCATTTGGACTTGGCTATTGTAACTTAATAGAACCTATTTTGGTTGTAATTTTTTGAACTGTTGTCCTCATCTTTATTGTGTTAAGTTAGAACACATTTCAGCCACTGTTTCCTCAGGTCTTCCTTCGGTGCTCGTTGTTCATCTGATACAGTGACTGAAATGTGTTTTAACTTATTACAATAAAGACGAGGACAACAGTTAAAAAAAAATCACAACCAAAATAATACACTTAAAAAATTCAGATAGTTAATAGAACTTGTTTAAATCATTATCAAAAAAAAAAAGTAAAAAAAACTCAATTTTTTAAATAATTATAGTCTTGTTTAAGATATCACTTAAAAGATATCTGAAAATGATATTTTTGATATCCTACAGGCCTTGATTATTTCAGTGAATATGTTAAACACAAAAGCAAACCAAGAAATGATTGCTTGAACAACTTAAATCTCACAAACTTAGAACTTAAGAGTTGCGATGGATTGTATAAATTCATTCCTTTTGTTCTAATCTTTTTTTTCTCTTTGCAATCTTTCACAGACTTTCTAAGGTTGTTATGATTGGGAAGAATTCTTTTAGCAAACTTAATGAAATGACAATACAGTATGATAAAATATTTGAGTCCACAAAAGGGGGAGACACTGTATTAAATTACACAGCTCATGGCAGCAAAAACCTTGTGACTCTTAAACTGGACTTATTTATATACGTGGCAATCTAACAGGGACATGAATATGTGGGGAGCAAATAAAGCAGCCAATGACATACTGACTTTGTTAAAAGGAGAGTGACTCTAGAAGCTACCAACCAATTTTGATAGGGTAAAGTGGGAAGTTTATTGGTTCTCTGTGAAGACAGGACAAGTGGCAATGGTGGTCTCCAATTATTGAGCCAGTCTATTATAAGAGCTTGAACAAAACATTGCAAATAGTCAGCTTCCTTGCTGCAAGTAGAATGCATAGAGAAAGAAAGTCAAGAGATATGAAATAAAAAAGAGAGAGAGAAGGGAATCAGATATGATTCAAAATATACTCATCAATTTTCCATCAGTTTTCATCCTTTCTTTTTCTTTCTCTCCTCCTCTCAGCTCCATACTTTGTCGTACATTTTGATTTGGTCTTCCTTTTCATTCTGTCTGCCTTTCTGGAAAAAATGGTCATATTTTTCCATTTGGTGTTCTTGAAAAGATTTATGCCTATTTGATATCTTTTAGATGGTATCTGAAAGAATCTTTCTTAGAAGGTACTTGTTCTGAAGAAATTGATAAAAGTGGGATTTTATCAAAACTCCTCTGAGTGCGTAACATATACATATATGTATATTTTTATAGTTCCAATTTTAACAGGTTTTCTCCTTTTTTGTTTCTTTAATTAGACCAAGTTTTGATAATTATTTTTCCATTGCCTTTACTAAATCAGGAAAGATGAGGTAAAAAAATCATTCATTTCTTGTAGAACAGAGGATATGGACGACCTTATATGAAGGACAGAATCTGCTTAGATACTTGCACTGCATTTATGAAGAACAATAAAAGATAATTTATAAAAAAACAACAAATCTTCAGCAATGATTGTCCTAGAGTAGCTGATAAAATATTTGGAGGATACATCTTCCATTGACATTGATAGTATATAAGAACTAATGGGGGAAAAAAATGACATTTTCACTTAAATTCTGAAAAAAAGAAAAAGAATTGCATGGGAGTCAGATAGAGGGTTGGTAAAATAAAAAAATATCCATGTCCCAAGTGGTTAGTATAAAGTTGGAATTTTTGGTTCACTTTGAAAAAGTCACTCTCAGGAATTAATTTATTAGGGGTTATTTAGTAATCATTATGAAAATAGGTAATTTAGTTTTTGATATTCTGTATGTGGATATTAATTTATATAATGAAACATTTCCTTATTTAAATGAGTTGCCCAAAGATAAAGATTATGTCTTTTAATAGTTGTGGTATTTTGTTTTCATTTAACTTTTAAAGTCAATAACCATAGATCTTAATTTCCCTGCTAAATCCTTTATATATTTTTTCCTAACTATTTCTGTAAAAAGTGAATACTTTGCATCAGTGTTGCCAGGATGAGATTAATAATTCAGAGTCTTCTTTCTAGGCTGATTGCCCCATTATTTACTCATGAGGGAAGATAAGATGGATTTATGCCTTTTCTCAAGGGCATTTGCAAGAAGGGAAACAGTGTTGTCTGGGATTTGAATTTAGTTCTCTGAGTCCATTTCTAGAATGATAACCGTTATGCTAAACATGACTTAATATTAAATGTACATGTAATATCGCTGGATTACAGTAAATGCTCATATATGCAGATCAATATGTGCGCATATTCCAAAATAAGATATGTATCAATATTACTGAGGCCCTATTCATATATTGTACCCAGGTCAGAATAACATATCTATGAATAGTACTTAGGCTCAGTTCAAATATTGTACCCAGGTCAAAATAAGATAGCTATGAATAGTACACAGGCTCTGTTCACATATTGTACCCAGGTCAAAATAAGATATCTATGAATTGTACACAGGTAAAATAAAATGTATGAATAATACACAGGCTCTGTTCACATACTGTACCCAGGTCAAAATAAGATATTTATGAATAGTACTCAGGTTCTGTTCACATATTGTACCCAAGTCAAAACAAGATATGTATCAAAAGTACTCTGGCCCTGATCGCATACAATACCCAGGTCAAAATAAGATATCTATGAATGATATTTAGGCTCAGTTAACATACTGTAATCAGGTCAGAATAAGCTGAGTATTGCTAGTATTCAAGTCCAATGCACATACTATACCCAGGGTAAATTATGCATGTATTTACTGAACCCCTAGTGCCACAATCAGGATGTGACACAATGTCAATTTTTAAGTATAGTACAACTGGTTTGAATTTAAATTTGTCCTTCTCCAAGATTGGATGCTTAACCAAAAGAATTGCTCTTTATAAATCTGTGTTTCTTATTATCCCCCCCATTGTTGATGAAGGAGAGATGGGTTCATGCCTTTCTTAAGAGCATTCGTGCAAAATACCATTTTCTACAACAATTACCATTATGCAAAACAGTCCTCCTCAAAATAAGATATATATTAGTAGAACTTGGGCTCTGTTCATATACTGTACTCCTGTCAAAATCTGCATTGTATCATTTCGGTTGTTTTAAATTATATTTTCTATCAGTGTATTTAGATATATTTAAAAAAAAAAAAGTCAGATTTATAGAGAACAGCAATTTTTTTGCCATTTTTTAAAAAAAGATTTTTTAATTAATTTTTTTCCTTTTTT
This sequence comes from Sepioteuthis lessoniana, assembly GCA_963585895.1. Classification (NCBI taxonomy): domain Eukaryota; kingdom Metazoa; phylum Mollusca; class Cephalopoda; order Myopsida; family Loliginidae; genus Sepioteuthis; species Sepioteuthis lessoniana. The sequence continues at coordinate 127,403 of CAUZXS010004860.1, forward strand.
GTTTTCTTTGCTTTTGAGCTTTTAATGAAAATTTTCATTTTCTAAATCTGAGAAATCTGTCTGTACTGTTTGGTATTAACTGAGGTGAGTTGAACCCACTTGGACTTTTAAAAATAATCCATGAGTGGGGGTCTGCAAAACTGTCCAGAGGCAGAGCACCAAACATAGACATTTGGCAGGTTCCCCTATCGAAATCTGATTGATTTTAGATCTCTGGCCTTTGTCTCTGTTATTTGCTTCCAAAGATTTTTGGCCAGTGTTTTGCCCTTTGTTTCTCTGCAGAGCAAAAGCCTGATGCCAAAATATGAGTCAATAAATACAGAGTGTCTAAATAAACACTGTTATGGTGTAGATGAAAGAATAATTCTTACCAGCATCAATTTTATAATGTTGCTGGAATTAATCTGCTTTTCTGGAGTTTCAGGAATTTTGATAAAATGGTTGGCACTGAAAAATTTCTGACTCTGAATCAACATGGACTATATGAGAGATTTAGTTTTTGTCTTGGAGAATAGATAAAAGTAAATGATGTAGTTTAGTGGTTATTATGCTTGCTCCATCCATGAGGGTTTGGGTTCAATCTCTTGTGGAACCAATTTCTTTTTGTGATTTCTTTTTTTTTTTTTTTTTTTTTTTTTTATTAATCATTCTTTAATAGTACTTTTTCTTGTCTCTAGGATACCACTCAATAACTGCAAGGATTCACCTGTTGTCTGTGAATGTTATGACATGTCCAACCCAGCAGAACTTCTGCTTTTAGTTCTCTGTGATCATATCCTTCACTCTGCTTTCTTCCTGAATTATCACAATTCAGATGTGTTCATGCAATGATATTCTCCAGCATGGATCTTTCCATAGGCCTCTCTGTCATAACTGGTTGCCGTTATTTCTTTGTGGGAGCACATGTTTTACTTGTGTATAACATTGCAGTCAAACCAGTGCTATTAAAGAGATTAGCTTGTAGGGTCTTGTCCATTTATGCCTTGAGCACATCTCTTATTATGACGAATATCTTCAATCCAGATTTTATTGTTGGCAAAATTTCCATGTCAATGTCTTTGGATGAATGGGCGATATGTACAAAGTACATGTACTCTTTCAATGCTTCAATTTCATCACTTTCCCCCAATGAGGTGCTCAGAAGACTTCCATAAAGCTGAAGATGTAATTGTTCAATTATTTGTCCAATATGGGGAAGAACTGAAAAGAAGCACATTGTAGCAAGGGATGTGGAAAACATCAGGCAACCTGGCTAATAAGAATTACCATTACTACTGGATAATGACCTTGCTCCTTACTAAGTGCCTCATACTATGGCATTGCGATAGTCTTGACCAAACTTAATAAATATCAAAAGGCACCTTGTCATTGAGTTGGGAATAACAGATTAGCCTGGTAGATTATTATAACTGTAATGAGTTTGATCCACACTGGGTGCTTATGGTTGTTGTTGTTTTTTTTGCTGTATTAAAACTAAAGAAGTACCCTTTAAAAGACTTGAAATCACACCCTATATCCTGGAAGCACAGATGATATGGAGTTTGCCTTTCTTGATTGTGTTACAGAAAAATTCATGTTTAAATAGAATCAAATTTACTCATACAGCTATTCTTTGCCTATAATCTAATAATAGTAATAATCTAAAGTTGTCAGAATTCTTAGGTGAAACATTTTCATTACTGACTTTGGACTAGTAATTCTTCCATCTTAGCGTTGGCCAAATCAGTAAAAGCAACAATCCTTTTAGACCATGAGGTTTAATTTCAAGTTTCATTTGAGGTTATGTTACTTCTTTATATTTAATTTATGCTATTTACTGAGTATTAGGATGAAAAACAATAAAATGGTTAGAAAATGAGTCAGAATTTTTTGAGGAATGTTATCTATTTCTTTTAAAGAAAAAAAAAAATAAACATACAATTAGAAAAAAAAACTTTTTGTCTGGATAAGAGCAATCAGTTATATCTTTTCAGTAGCTAATTTTATTCTAGTAAAATCTACATCATTTGCAAAGTATAAATTGGAACAGTTCAAAATAGTGAACTTTTTTATAATTTCTAAACACTATCATAGTCTGTCATATTTATTTATCCTAAAGATTTTGATAACATTTTTCAATTTTGCAAATGGAATTTCATGATGTAGTGTTACTAGGGCAGACAGTACATAAGTACCTTGACATAACGTGATATCAGGTGTATTGTAAAAATTTGTTTTGATAAGACTTTTTAGTTTTGCAAACAATGTATAATCTGTCCAATTTTTTGAAATGAGGCTTGATGTGTATCATTTTGGTTGTGATTTTTTGGATTGTTGTCCTCATCTTTATTTTAGTAAGTTGAAAAACAGTGTTTCAGCCACTGTATCATCCGGTCTTCCTCCGGTGTCCCTAGCTTATCTGAGCTTAGAAATGATTTAACTTGGGAAATCATTTTTAACGTTTGACTGTTGGTCAAATAAAATCTTCATAGTTTTTTAACGCCTTGTTTGATCAACTGTCAAACTTGAAAAATGATTTCCTACATTGAATCATTTTGAATTGATAAGATGCAAAACATTTCTTTATTTAATAATTGAAGATTCTGGCTTCATGAAATA
>CAUZXS010004861.1:0-29892 GCA_963585895.1 Sepioteuthis lessoniana
GCCTATTTTTGTTGGTGATATGTTGATAACCAAAGTGATACAATAGGCAAACTGCAAGACATATCATTTTAATCTCGCATGGCTGGCTCTAATTCTGTTCAAGGATTTTCAGAGACCCTGCTTTAGCTAATATATCCACTTGTAGCATATCATTCTGAAGAATAAACTGATCCTTGATGTATATGTTGGATAAATCATGATTGCAGTTGGGAAATATGAAATTACCATCCTGTGCTCCTGATCTTAAATGAATCAAATATCTTTGAATTGATTCATTCTCACTTTACAAAATGGAAGTAAATGAAATTCTATGCACCATGGGATTCAATTTCTGCATTACCAAGATTTCAAGTATGTCTAGTAGTTTACTAGAATCAGTGTTGATAATGGAGTTTTGTACAGTTTTGTCAGTGCAATTGTATAATTGAATGTGTGATTTGGTGAGTGGAAGGTGAGTAATTTTTGTAAATTATTCCTAGTTTATTTTGAACTTTTGTAGTTGTCATTTCCTAGGGAAGATTTTAGTCAGTGTTTTAGCTTAGTTACATAAAAATTGACAATGTTTTAACTTAGAAATTCAGACAACTTTAGACTTTTGAATTTAAGCTTTCTAACTGTGGACAAAATGTGACAAAGTGACTAATAGCAAATATAACTTATCAGCATGTTTTGAAAAGTATACAGTATGCTGGAATGTGCGTGCATGTTAGGTCCCAAGGTGAAGTACTTTGAATAAGAGGAAAGTACCAATGCCTAAGGTAGCCTCTCAGTCATTAATATCAAATGACTGGATCATTTATAGAGGAACACATGAGAGAGAGAGAAGACAGTTATTCACAGGAGCTAATAAAAACTACTAGACACATAAAAATCTTTTTTTTTTTTAATTAAAGAACCTGATTAGATTTTAAATGCATCTGAAAGAGACAATCAAAAGTCACTTTTCAGCTTCCATGTCATGCAATTATTATCATTTCCTTTTTTTATGAGTTTCATCAACATCTCTGGCTCAATTTATTATGATAGCCAGCTTGTTTGTCTTCTTTTTATAGCTAGTCATATCTGTAATAGCAATTTTATGATTTTCATGTGAGAAAAAATTACAGCTATTATAACATAAATAAAAAATGGTGTTAGACTACAGCCAAGAGGAGGGTACATGAGATCCTACCCCCAAGAAGAAGAAGAAGAAGAAGAAGAAGAAGAAGAAGAAGAGGCCGGATCTTTTAATGCTGGGCAGGCCTAAACACTCGAATGATGGGCTGGGCTTGCTTGGAGCTGCGTTTTGCCCGCGGAGGAATCGCAATTGTAATGAGGCCCAGTGGGCCCCGTAAACGATATGATTGGACACGAGGATTAACGATGGTAGTGCGTCGCCCTAGTGCGCCCCTCACCAAAGTGCAAAACTGTTGGCTGCGACAGGAGCAAAACACACACACACACACGCACGCACTCAGAAATACACACATACACTCACACAAACGCACACACATACACATACACATACACACAGGACGATCATCCACGTTTGTTAGTTTTCTGTCTGGTTATACTTCCCACAAAGCAAATACCACTGATACGAACGGTGTTGTTTTACTAGGAGTTCCGTTTTGTTGTTGTTGTTGACGTTATCTTTATTATTATTATTATTATTATTATTATTATTATTATTATTATTATTATTATTATTCCATTTCATTAATTATTTTTTGTTGTTGAAAACGTCTCCCGTCATCCGTTTTGCACAAGTAACTGACAACGACCAAAGAAAACCAAATTTAACAACAACAACAAAAAAAAAGTGTTCCTGGAAATTAATAAGGACTAATTTTCTGTTTATTTTTTTTTTCTCAGGGTAAATATTCCAGAAATGACTACGAATTCTTCTTTTTATTCAGACTTGCTTTCTCGATACGATAAAAAATTAAGAAACTGACCCGTTCCATTTACGAAAAAAAAAAAAAAAAAGAAGAAAATATCAGAAAAGAACCTTAGCAACCAACTTTTATTAATAATATCAGGCTTCATTGTTTAATGGTATATAAAGCTTTGTGGGCTATTTAATGTCAAAGCCATTCTTATATAAGAAGAGTAGTGGTACGGTTTAGCCTATAGCTGGAGTGGATAAGGGGGTTCATACCTTTCCCCAAGAGTATCAGTCCGGAAGTGAACGTAAAAGCGCGTCTGGAGTTCGAACTTGCTTACTTCAAGGGCATAGTCTTGCATTTTAGCCATTACACCACGGGGACATACACGTTAACGATATTAATCACACTATTAATATCATTACAATGTCAACCAACAATATTTTATTTCTTTAGAAATAAGTTGCCCTTAACTAATAGCTGATAGCTTCGGAACCCAAATATTAAAAATTGAATTTTCATCCATTTTAAAATTTAAATAACCTAGTCTAATATATTTTGAACGGTTACGTTTTTAAAACTTGTAATCAGCTAAATAACTTATTTCAAAGAAATTTTTTTTAATGAATTCTTAAAATTTGTTCCTTTAACTTGATTGAAATTTTAAAAGAAATACCCACTTATTTTCCTTATTTTTCATTTTAGATATCGAAAATCATTCTAATTTATTTTTTCTTTTATTCGAATTTACCGTTAAACATCAAAAGTCTGGATTCGGAGTACAACATCATAAAAAAAGACAAAAAAAAAAAAAACCCGCGAAACAGAAGACGCAAAAAAATAGAAAAGATTGGAATGGTCCTTTAAAAAAAGAGTTGTTATAAGAGAAAGCAAAAAAAAAAAAAAAAAAAAAAAAAAAAAAAGAGAAGAAAGAAAAGAAAACGCTAGAAAATTAAAAAGGGAAAGAACACAAACATAATTTAAACTGTAAAATAGGATTTGGCATCAAATAACCTACAAGGGTTGACATGCCGCAATTCCAGCCAACCAACCAAACAACCAACCAATCAACCAACCAACCCACTAAATTGTAAAAGGATTTACAACAAAGATACACATGCCAGTAATTGTTCAAATCAGTTTTTGGATGCTATAAGAAAGAAGAAAAATTACTTATTCGCTTTATGATTGACAAAGACATTGGAATCTTTTGAAAAAAAAAAAAAGAAGAAAGGAACTATACACGGAGTTTACAGGAATGTCTATATAATCTCTATCCCTATTAATCTCTCCCTCTATATTCTTGTCTCTCTCTTTCTCTTTCTCTCTCACTATATATATATATATATATATATATATATATATATTTCTGTATATGTATATATATATGTATTTATACATATATATGTGTGATTAAAAAAGAGAGGAAATCTGTAAAACATCTTAAATATTGTCAGCTACTTTGGTTCACACAAGTACACATGTAAACATATACTGGTACACTTTGACACACAAATCATTATACAAACAGCAAAGATTATTCATCTAAGTCTATTTTCATCGACTTGACTAATTTTTTCCGACCTTTATTTTTTCAAACCAATCACTTAAAGAGTTTAAGAAAGAGATCGTCGATTGGTACAATAAGTTTCATCATCACTTCTATCTTAAACGACCTGAAAAAGATATAAAAATACAATATAATATATATGTTTACTTACTTGAAGATAAATAGATAGAAACAAAATGAGATGGATATAAAAAGAATGATGACAGGTAATGAGTTAGTTTATATTTGTATATAGAAACGTCAGAACGGAAATAAATTCAAGTAAAGATAATGTCTAAACTTTTAGACAAATTAAGATCGCCAAATATATTCGACCAATCAAATTTATTTTAAAGAATTCTTTTTTTTAATACCTAACCTTACTTCGATATTTACCAAACTTTCTTTTTCTATACCTGTTCAGATAGGAAGCAATTTTAAAAAATGGGTGATTACTTGAATACATATAAATAATTGTAAGATTAAGAAAAAAATTCTCAGATTTAAAATCTGAAAATTTATTGTGAAAATAATTTTAAAGTGAAAGTAAAAGTAAAAGTAAAAGTAAAACAATAACAACAATTACAAAAACTTACGGAAGAAAACAGAAAAAAAGACGACTGTTTTTCTTTTTTTTTTTTTTGTTGGAAGCTTAAGTCGCCAATAACAAAACCACAAACCGGAAATATCAACAACGTCAGCAAACAAACAAACCAAACAAACAGAGAGTATTATAACGATAAAACAAAACAACTAACAACAACAACAACAACAACAACAACAACAGCAACAACGGCAATAGTATCAACGGTACCTAGCAGCTATAGCAGCCAAATTAGCAAGAATAAGAACGTCGACAACTTTTTAATTGGAGGTTCGCAATGGAGTCGGAACGTTGAATAAGAAAGGAAGAATTTTTTTCAGTTCACGGAAAAAAGGGGGGGCTTACGTATCATTATCACATTTTTCATTTCAACTGGAGACTGACTGGAGAAACAATTTAAAGGTAAATATTATTTTTTGCGGTTATTGTTGTTGTCGTTGTTGTCATCGTTGTTGTTCTTTTTCTTCAAATTATTATTATTATTATTATTATTATTATTATTATTATTATTATTATTATTATAGTTTTTCACACCAGCTCGAATGTTGTTTTTTTTTTGCCGGAGTCTGAGTAACAAGTCTCTTCACGTCTCCAGGATCCCACTAAGTATCATAGCTGTTTTTTGTAATGCTATGGCCTGAATGGTTTCAGTTCTTCCTTTGATCTCCAGTTCATCTCACCTCTTTTCCAGCTTCTTGGAGATTGTTCCAAGGAACACACCAACGGCTGCTATCCCTGTCACATTCATGTTCCATAGATTTTTCATCAATTATTATTATTATTATTATTATTATTATTATTATTATTATTATTATTATTATTATATTATAACTATATATCTTCTTAAGTCTATGTTGGTTTCATTGAGGGGATTAAAATTGTTTTCTCCCATTGGTTTGTTTCGGGTAAAAATATATAATTGTCAGCCAATAATAATAATAATAATAATAATAATAATAATAATAATAATAATAATAATAAACTCTCAAATGATTAAAATGATAATTCTTATTAAATTCTTCTATTTGTTGTATTATGATTCATATTTGTTCCTAAATTTGTGAGTTTGTATCTGTTACGTTAACATAATTGCAATTTTATGAATTTATGATTTGTCTCGATTTTATCTTTTATTTTTAAATAGTTTGACTTTTATCTTATATATATTTAAAAAAAAATAACTGTGATGTTGACGAGCACAGATGTTGCGCTCTGATCTTAGGTTGACTTGCCAATATATATGTACCGTTTGTGAACGACTTTTCATGATCAATTTTTCATCTCAAAAACAAGCGTTTGCTGATTACATGCAATATATGATAGCATAGCCCCAAAATGGGGGGGTCGTTCATTACACGGAATATATGATTTAAAAAAAACACACCATTTTGTGTAAAAAAATTAGGGATCGTTTATTATACAAAGTCGTTCAATACCCGAGTATATGAGACAAAAAATAATTCCACCCAAAATTACCGGAATAATAATAATAATAATAATAATAATAATAATAATAATAATAATAATAATAATAATAATAATAATAATAATAATAATAATAACAACAGTATGCAGAACTGTTTATATTCTTAGAAGTGTACTATCAATGTGATTGGAAAATATCACCCAAAAGAGGCAGAAAAAATAGATACATAGAATCCATATAATCACTGCCTTCTCTCAGCTGAGGATTTGGAGAAACACTCAGAAAAGGATTGTAAGAAACCGAAAGTAAAACTGATAATTATATATATATATATATATATATATATATATATATATATATATATATATATATATAATCTGGGAGCTTTGTAAATTTATTATCATTCTTATTAAGATTATTTTTGTTCATTCATTCATTCATGCTTAGGGATCTCTAACATGAGCGATTTCATAACTGCACTTATTTCTTCCTTGTGGTGACTTATTCCATTTCTAGTGTTGTGGAACAGAGACTTCCACTGTGAACAACAAATAGTTATATTAAAAGACGATAAAGTATCTTTGATTCTTTATGTCAATCAGATCTCTCACATTCGAAAACAAAAATGAAGACAATAAAATAATGTAGATTTCGAATCATGATAGTGATCCTTTATTATTATTATTATTATTATTATTATTATTATTATTATTATTATTATTGTTGTTGTTGTTGTTGTTGTTGCAGTTATTATTATTAATTAAAAAGTTGTTTCATATTTTAAATGGTTTGAACTTCAAGCTGTTACAATCTCATAAGCCTTTTGTCGTCTCATATATTGTGATATATATATGCAGGAATGCACACACACACACACACACACACACACACACACACACACACACACACACACACACACACACACACACACACACACACACACACACACACACATACATATATATATATATATATATATATATAATAATTCATTTTTCAGCTCATATTTTGTGGCATATCAACTCTTAAAAATCTTCGCAAAAACCTTTGTTTCTTATGCTAAGCTAAGATCAAAACTGATTGAGAACAATTAAAAATCAAAAAATAATTACCAAGAAATATTATGACTGTTTCATCACTTTTGTTCATCTGCTATATATATATATATATATATATATATATATATATATATATATATATGATTTGAATACATATATGAATATACTTATATTGTTGAATAGACAAATCGTTTTAGAAATTTTGTCTTCATAAATCAAAAAAAGGCTCAATACCGACCAATAGAGTAAGATAAAACCTTATATATATATATATATATATAGTCCGAGAGAGAGAGAGAGAGAGAGAAAGATATATATATATATATATATATATATATATATATATATATATATATATAGAGAGAGAGAGAGAGAGAGAGAGAATTAGATAGATTGAAGGATAGATATACATACATACACAAGATCATTTTATTCTTTCTGATAACGATATGAAAAAAATCTATGAAATGACAAAAATGAAAATGATAATAAACAGTGAAGTAAGTATAAAACTCAATATCATTATATATATATATATATATATATCGGTCACTGAACATGGTCTAACTGCTGAGTCATAAAAACGCTGTTGTTATAATTTACTAAGCTTGGGTTAATTCTTAGTTTGGCAAAAAGTCAGATATGTGGGCCACTCACTAACAATGGTCAGCTAACTAGGCTAACTGATGAGAATACTGCGTTAGGCACCCATTTGAAAATCATGCTCATCTTATATTTGGCACAACAATGGTGCACATTGCAATGATCGAACCTACTGCACAGAAATAATTCGTCTACGAGACAAATTTATTAACAGTTACATCACGTCGGGGTGCCCAAGAAATTCTGTTTTATTGTAAAATATTTTCTCTCTATTATATAACCATCAAACATCTGTCTTACCATCAAACATTTGTATTGCCGTCAAAGATTTCTGTTACCATCAAACATTTGTTCCTAGGTTGGCAATTTGATTTTGTATATGTATGTTAACATAATTATAATTTTAAAAATTTATTGTTTTTAAAATTTATGTATATATTTTTTATTTTGAAATAATTTTCATTTCATATATTTCAAATAACCATCGGATTTTCTAGAGTAGACATATTACAATCTTGTTCTTGGTATACTGACGTAACTATACATAACACATCGCGAAAAAATTACTTAAATAATAATAATAATAATAATAATAATAATAATAATGTGAGGGAGGGGATTCACGGGGAACTGTGCAAACGACTGAATTATGACCATACGGATCAATGATATTTGAATAGACCAAAACCTGTCCTGAAAAATGAGATACACAAAATTATTTGGGACTTTAAGATCCCAAATCTCAGAACGGAAAATCAAAGGAAAGCGAAAAACAAGATAAATACTTTGATCTTGTAAGAGAACAAAAAAAAAAAAAAAAAAGAAAAGAGAAGAAAAGAAAGAACATGTTGGTGAAAATGATCATAATCGGAACCCTCACAACAATACTCTACCCACCACCCCCTAAAAAAATATGAAAAAGAGACAGGGAGAGTTGCTGATCAAGAAAAGGATTGAGACCGTCCAAACCACAGCATTACAGAGAACAGCTGGATTGACAGAGAAGAGTCCTAGAAAACTGAGGAGAGTTACTGTCACCCGGGCTTCAGTGAAAGCCATTTTTTTAATGCTGGTGTGAAAATTGGCAAATAATAATAATATTAATAATAGACCCATAAAAATTTCTGGGACCTTAAGATACAAATGGATCTCCTAATCCTAACCAGAAAACTAGATCAAGTGTTATTCAACTTATCATCTAGTGGATTTTGCTGTTTCTGCCGATGATAGAGTGAAAATAAAAGAAAGTGAAAAGATAGACAAATACTTTGAACTTGCTAGAGAGCTGAACGCTCCCCACCCCCCAAAAAAACAAAAACTGTAGAATATGGAAGCGATTTTAATACCAGTTGTAGTTGGTGCCCTTGGAACGGTCTCCAGAGGCCTGGAAAATGAACCAGAGGAACCCTAGATCAGAGAAATAATCGAGACTAACAATACTGTTAAATCCTGCTAAAATACTGAGAAGAGTCACTTAGACATCAGTGAAAAACGACCAGTTAGAACTGATGTGAAAAACTCATAATAATAATAATAATAATAATAATAATAATAATAATAATGCATGACTGTATGGCATATTCAAAGAATTGTGAAAGATAAATAGAATTGTCACTCAGAGATTTCACAATTTTTTCTTTTTTTTATAAACTTTCCTCACTTCGAAAAGATTTAGATATTTCTCCAACTTTTTACCTTCCAATTTTAAACCGCTCTGTTGAAAGTGCGATATCTTCTATCTAATACTGGCTTTTTTCGTGTTGAACAAGCTACAATTTAGGACCTCTCAATTTGCAGGGTTTATATTTTAAAAAAATGTTCAGAATGTTTTGGAAGACTTCTGGCGTAATTTTTAATAAGCTGTCTCCAAGTTATAAATAGCTTCGGGGCGCACCAAGTGTGCATCTGACACAGCATTTATCTGGAAAAATTAATTCTTGATTATTATAACAAGATCCTGTTTTCCAGCTCGGACTGAGTGATCTATTTTTAATTTCAACGTCCCAGAGAATATTACCATCGTAATCTTTATAAAACAAAAAATTCTATGGCGGACATATTTGGAATCCTTTGGACTACAAATATCTTCAGATCCCCCAAACGTCTTCGAAGAAAAAAATATGAAATTTTCTAACAGTTTATAAAGTTTTCTATTTGCTCAAATCTTCCGAGTATTGTGTTTACTATGGCTATGAGTGTCACATGCAGATTGGAGATTTTCTAACGAAGACCTGGTATTTTTTCTCTTTTTTTTATTTACTGGTCCATGTCGCCTATTTCACTAAATTGTTTTTTTTGTCAAATTCTCATATATCATATTTACTGGAACGTATCAAATGATCGATATGACTTTGAAAATATTAGTACTTGTTCTGTTATTATTATTATTATTATTATTATTATTATTATTATTATTATTATTATTAAGACAAATAATAGTAGTAAGAGTAATGTAAGTGATGTTAATAATAATAATAATAATAATAATAATAATAGCAGTCGCAGCAGTAGTAGTAGTAGTAGTAGTAGTAGTAGTAACCTTCGAAATTTTATGACATTTACGTGTAATTTTCGAAGAGATCTCTAATATATATATATATATATATATATGTGTGTGTGTGTGTGTGAGTGTGTGTGTGTGTGTGTATTATTAAAGATCTCTTTCTTCCCTACCGCTCTCACTCTCTCTTTCTTTCTCTATCAATCAATCAATCAATCAATCTATATATATATATATATCATTAAAGATCTATTTTTATATATTTCTAAAATTCCCATTATGTTTGTACGTATATATAAATACATATATGTATATATACATTTATATGTACGTGTACGTGTACGTGTGTGTGTGTGTGTGTGTGTGTGTGTGTGTGTGTGTGTGTGTGTGTGTGAGGATTCGTGCGTGTGCGTATCCCTAAATGCAGCGGAACAGCACATCACAACGAGAATTTTATTAGAGTCATATACTTGATATGCTCAAACAGAATAAAGTCATTTGCAGCCCAATTTGTAACTGAGTGATAATTTTGTGTGGGTCTCCTCTTTTTGCGCTAGATATATTTTTTAATCATCTAAATTATAGAGATTACCATGAAGTGGATATCAAAATCTTTCCTTCCAAAATAGAAGCTTCCATAGTTGGTTCTGATATGTTTCTTCGAGTTTTGGCAAAGCTGCTTTCTTTACAAATTCTGATTAAATATATTAACAACGTAGTTCGGCCTGACAAATAGGCTTAGAATGAAATGACTGTATAATCCCCTGAGTGGTAATTCAAAAAAATATTCTTGTTACGTATCTTCAAATACGACTGATTTGAATAAAAAGTGCATTCATTGGCGATGAAACAATTGCACTGGTGGTGAGCATCTTGTTCTGTTGCTTTTGGTAGTGTTTGGAGTAGTCCTTCAGTACTATAACTCGTACGTCCACCCTGATTCGGAGTGGTATTACCTGTTAGGATTACATAATGTATCAAATAAATATGTTTCCATTATCTATATTAACTGATATTATATACCCACGTGCAAAAAATAACTCTTCAGCATCTCTACAAAAGTTTAAACATAAATGTATTACATAGGCAGATTCAGATTCTTTTTTCTCAAAGATGCATTTATTAAAATAATTTTCTAGCTAGAAGTGAGTTGCTCAGTCGGCTGGGGCTGTAGAATACACTGACCACCTCTGCAGAGGGGTAAGCCCCCACAAATGAGTGTCCTGTATATGACACTAAACAGTCTGATGGTGAGGTAACAGTAATGTTTGGGCCTCGGGGTATACGGAGCACCCCTTCATTGCCATCGCTCCCTTGTCATCGTATTTTTTAATATAATTTTGGAAAAGTTATTAGCATTTAGAACATGTTACCTTGGCTGTGAGCACAACGTCTTGGCCGATCCATTCTACAGCCTTTTTCAAATGTCAAATCTGTAAAGAAAGAGTGGGACATCTTTAGCAACTACCCTGTGTCACTATCTTAGCAATAAATAAATGATTTAAAAAGTTAGCTAAATATTATATACCTGAAGAAGGTTGTAGAATAGATCGCTCTAATAAACTCACTCGTCTGAATAAATCATCCAGCACTACAGCAACGAGTTTGATCCTCAATTTTTTTTCATCAGATTCATGACCTTGTGCCACAATAGGTTAAACTTAGTCACTATTGATATCATCTTTCTAATACTTTTCGTTGCTCAACTCTCGTTCCAAATAAAAAGCAGAATAAAGTTGTCAGTGATTAAATACTGGTCGTAAGTTTCTGAAAATTTGGCCTAGAACCACATCGATAAATTTCAATTTGTTTAAATTTTAATCCCAATCAAGGGATTTTTTATGGCGTAATAGCTTGCAGCAGTAAATTGTATATATGATTTCGGTAAAGTCGATTTAGTCTGGCTCACATGAATATTCTTTGTGTAGAAATTTCTCCTGTTGGAATATGGAAAGTATCACACACACACACACACACACACACACACACACACACACACACACACACACACACACACACGTGCATACAAACACTCTCTCTCTCTCTCTCTCTCTCTCTCTCTCTCTCACACACACACACACACACGCATATATATATATATATATATATACGCACACACACACACGCACGAATACATTCTACTGGTGTAAGTCGGAATAATAAATTTCATTTCAATTTTCTTATCTTTTTTATCATTTTGACACGTAAATATTTTCGTTTTCATGAAAAAGTTTCATAATAATGTACAGGTAAAAAATGATCGTACTTGGAGCAAAGGGCATAGTTTCACACACACACACACACACACACACACACACACACACACACACACACACACACCTCTCTCTCTCTCTCTCTATATATATATATATATATATATATATATATATCAGAATCCAAATTATTTATCACACACAAACATATATATATATATATATATATATATATTGTTGGGTGTGTGTATTTGTGTAATAAATAACTTGGATTCAGATACATCGAGGTCAAGAAAAATACCAGAAAAAAAACATTGTTAATTTCAATAATTTCTTCATCAATTTTCGATAGTTTCTCTTGAACACCCCTACATATACATAAAGGTCGAGTCATACAAAAGACTCAAAAATGGTTCTTGATGCACTCAGCATTATAAGGTACCGATCAAGGGTAAGTGGAACAATCCAAAGACAGGAGTAACACCTCCTCCTAACCTCTGTGTAGTAGCTATTGAAAAGGAACCCTTCGGGTCACCTTCGATTACGATCGGCTAACTTAATATATATATATATATATATATATATATATATATATATATATATATATTAAGGACAAATAAATCTTTTATTTAGTCAATCAATAATAGATAAAACAAAAAAGAATATTTAATCAGGCATTTGTCGATATTTTTTTCTTCATTTTATTTTTACTCTTTGTCCACTCAATCGGTAAAATTCATTAGATGAGAAGTTCTTTTCTTTGTGTTAATTACCATTTGGTCTGGTCTTTAGACCTGAATTGTGTGGTCTGTTTGCATCTCAAAGTTACAGAGAATTTTTCGGGTTTCATTTTCTTGGACAGATTCTGGCTTGTACACATATCATTCGTCAGTATGAAACATATTCAGTCTTGCACAATTACCAGTGGATCCCCTTCCCCACCCAGTCATGTGCGAGTATACTTTTTGTGCCCGTTAGCTGTATTCGATTATGATGTGATTAACTTCTTCATCCCTATCTTATTTATTATTGTTATTATTATTATTATTATTATTATTATTATTATTATTTTAATAATTTAAGAATCTTTAAGAACCAGCGTTAGCTGATGGTTTTTCATTGGAATCTGAGTGACAACAAGTCTTCTCAAGTCACCAGGACTCTTCTTAGTATTTTGGCTGATCTCAACAATAATGTAGTTTGGATGGTCTCCACTCGTCCTCATATTTCCAAGTCTTGTACCAATCCTTTGGTGACTGTACCGAGTGCACCAATTACAATTGGTATCACCGTCACTTTCGTGTTACATTGTTTGCTTCCTTTCTCTAGCAAGTTCTAGGTATTTAATTCTCTTTTCGCTTTCTTTCAGTTTTACCGTGTTTTATTATTATTATTATTATTATTATTATTATTATTATTATTATTATTATTATTATTATTCAGTTCTATTTTAAAATAAAAAGCATTCGATATGAGAAATAGACACAAAAGAAACAACACACATACACACATATATATATATATGTGTATATGTATAAAATATATATGCACACGCACACACATATATGTACTTATGTCTCTCTCAGTCTTTCACTGTGTACGTGTGTGTGTTGTGTGTATATTGAAGGTTCGTTCAAAAAGTTAAAAAAAAAACTCACTAAGATTTTAGATTTGTCGGATATCTCTCATCTTTGCATGATCTTCACCAGTACAGAAATTAAGACAGAATTAGTATTTGCCCGTGGTGTAAATGGAGGTGCCCGTGGTGTAATGGTTATCGTCGTTGGAAATGGACACGGCAACACGAGTTCAAATCCTGGACGACACTGATTGCATTTCACATCGCACTAATACACTTGGGAATGGTATGAATCCAATTATTCTCCCTCCGGCTATGGATAAATAGTAGGACAGACTGGGTTCTCCAGGCTTGGTTAGGCAATTAGTCTAGTAGAAGGAAAACTCTGAATTCAAACCTGTTAAACTTCGCTTAAAAATTGACCTTGTGTCATATCCTGCCCGAGCGGAGGGGTTGGTCAATAAGGATAAATATAAGAAATCTGAATTAGTATTTCTGATTTTATATAGAAATCGAAGGGTGTTGCCACAACAAAAATGTTCGTCTTTCGCTATTCTTTTTAAGTGAGGCTTGGAACTTTTTGAATGACTCTCGTAGGTGAGTACACACACACACACACACACACACACACACACACACACATATATATATATATATATATATATATCCTTTTCCAACGGACTTTTTCAGTCCACTGCAGGACTTAGGCCTTCACTAAAGTTTTCAAGACTTGGAAAGTGGTGTATCTTTTCCAACCAAGACATATTAATAGTTTTTTTCTTCTTCTTTTATATTTATATTTCAACCAGAATCACTTAGCCATGCCAGTTGGAGAAAGTAAATTCAATCTTTTTTCCATGGTATTAGCGTGAAGCGAAATGCAGACAGTCCCGTCCTGGATTTTAATTCCATTTTCTTAGACGATAAGCATCACACCAACCATTATGTCAAGGTTTTCCCATATATATATATATATATATATATATATATATATATATAGTACAATTAAATGGAGACTCAAACTCGGTTAAGTCGTCATATTAAATTTATTTCGACGGAGAATACATATATAGAGAGATAGATAGATAGATAGATAGATAGATCGATAGATAGATAGATAGAGAAACACTCCTTGGTATTTAAAAATACCGACACATGATAGCCAAAAATGTATATCGTTAAGCCTTAATGTATTTGTACACACAAACACACTCATTGACATACACACACACACTGACACACACACATAAAAACATGCACATATACACACACATACACACTCACAGATATATATATATATATATATATATATATATATATATATATATATATATATATGTATGTATATAAAGGTTTGGGCAACATAATTGGAAGTAAGTTTCTTAATAAGAATATTGATTTATCTATATTAACTAAATATATACAATTATTCAAAAAAAAATCAAAAAAATACTCGTGAAAACAATGCTGTTCATCTTCATTTGACTAATTGAACGATTATTTGAAATTTTAAAATCCAAATAACTATTGTATAAAGATATTGCATATATATATATATATATATATATATATATATATATATATATATATATATATATATATATATATGTGTGTGTGTGTGTGTGTTTCAATGTGTGTGCATGTCAATGTATGTGCTTGTGTGTACAAATACATTAAGGTTTCAAACGATATACATTTTTGGCTATCATGTGTCCGTATTTTTAGATACCAAAGAATGTCACTGTATATATATATATATATATATATATATATATATATATATATATATATATATATACTCCCAGGGTATTTGTGTATAACGTTCCATCTGTAATATACAGGTTTTTTGGGTAAGCATATGGAACTATCGAATTGAAGAAACCCAAAATATTGTATTATTTTTAAAATCATCAGTCATCATATAAAAATGTACGAGAAAAAATATTTCCAGCAATTAGTGGTTTCTCTTCTCCATTGTTAACGCTTTTTGCATATTTAATCCAATATTTCAAACATTAAAAAAATTAGAAAAAAAAAAGACAAAAGAACAATACAAAAACAAATACCAGATCGGATGAATCAGATGGTGTATAAATATGAAACAAGTAAGTCTGTCTAAATTCTTTTTTGTTTCTATTGGGAGAATTTTAATCATTCTTCAAAATTCGAATTTCACAAAAAAAAAAAGAAAAAAGAAAAATAGAGACAGAAAAAAAAAAGCAAAAATAAGAAAAAAATTAATGGAAATGTTATTATTATATGATATTTGGTTATTAATAGAAGGTTGATATACTGTGACATAAAAAAAAGAAGATATCCTTTAATACTTATTCTTTGTATTTGATTGATAAACACTCAAAGACACATACATCTACAAACTTACAGACATGTCGATACTCACGTAAATTTTACATATCTATATTATTTGCACATTATCTTTTTTTTAGATAGGTATGAAAGATTCAGATAGATAGATAAATAGATAGAAAGATAGATATGGAAATCTTTGATAGATAGATGGAAAGATAGATTAAGAAAGATAGACAGAGACAGAAAGGGTCAGATAAGAGGAAAGTAATTCTATATAAATTCTCCGTTTATATATATATATATATATATATATATATATATATATATGCATATATATATACACACACATATATATATATACATATGTATATATGTACACATATATATATGCACACTCACAAATTATATATACATATATATATATATATATATATGTATATATATATATATATATATATATATATATATATCACAAATGTAAAAAATTATATTATTTATATTAAATCATATGTTCTCTAGGTAAGTAATTCTATATAAATTCTCCGTTTATATATATATATATATATATATATATATATATATATATATATATATATATATATATGCATATATATATACACACACATATATATATATATAGATATGTATATATGTACACATATATATATGCACACGCACAAATTATATATATATATATATATATATATATATATATATATATATATATATCACAAATGTAAAAAATTACATTATTTATATTAAATCATATGTTCTCTAGTAAGAATTGATATCAGTTATTTTTAATATTTGGCCCAATACTATCATCCGGAGAATTCAATATTTTTCAAAGAATATCTTTAACAGATTAAAAAAAAAATTACACCACAATATGACACATAGTTGGGTTTATGATGATGATGAGCATCATCATCAACATTATCATCATCGTATTATGTATATGTATAAATATATATATATGTGTATGTGTGTGTGTGTATGTGTGTGTGTGTGTGTGTGTGTGTGTGTGTGTGTGTGTGTGTGAAAGAGCTTCTTTAAAACATATTTTTGTTGATCACACCTTTTCTCCTTTATTACTCCAATATTAATGACGTCTAAAGGTGTTTATGTTTTCTAGACTTACTTTGAACCTTTCCGCTACAACTCTGCGGCAGTGTGGCCACTTCTTCTGCAAGGGGATTTGCTTCTTTCATTTTAATTCTGGAGCGGGGAGTATGGTATCCAACGAAGATGTTTTTGTTTCCGTTCAATATCTTCACGTCTATTTTCGCAACCCCTCTCCCGCCAGAAAAAAAAAAAGAACACATTTATCTGTTGTTTCTTAAGAGTTAAAAAAAATTAATTTCACACATTCCTATCGAATATGAATAATTTTTAATCAAATCTATTTGAAGGGATAGTCCACATTCTCCAGATCTCCAAAACTGGAGCCTCACCATCAGATGCATTTTAGTGCCATACCCAAAGATACCTCTTATTTTGTGTATTTACTTGTATCTTTATCTTTAGGCTCTTTGATAAGTCGAATGAGAATCCTTCCCCCCTGCCTAAATAGAAACATCAGAATCATCATGGACTGGTTTATCTTTGTTTGGTTTCTTTGTTTAATGGTCTATCAAACGTGTTATTTGATGCTAAAGCCATCCTTGTAGAAGAACAGCCTGGGGGATAAAAGGTTCATAACTTTCCGAAGAGTATTAGTCCGAAAGTGAAAGTAACAGCACAAGTGGGGTTCGAACTCGTTTTCAACGCTGTCGCAGTTCAGCACGTTAGCCACTACGTGATAGAGACTCCCGCGATTGTTGTAAGAAAATAATTCCTTATTATGAGTTTGTTTTCAATTGGTTTTTGGTCTTGATAAATATTGAGTTTATCACGTGATCTGTCCTTACAAATATATATATATATATATATTATATATATATATTATATATATATATATATATATATATATATATATATATATATATATATATATATATATATTCAAAATGATGTATTTTGTCGTCAGAACATTTTAAAGCATTTTTGCAAAAGAGAAAAAGAAAACAAAAAAAAAAATTTCTTCTCAGAGTAAAAATACTTTTAATTATAGTTATTTTTTTTAATGATACATGTACCATATAATACATTATTACCCATAAATAAGGACACCTCTAACTATATTTTTTAGGAAAAAGTTAATTTTCTCGAAAACCAAAGATATTATTTATCAGTAAAGAGGGGAAATTTTTTAACTCGTAATACGATTATGTAATAGTTCAAAATTAAGTACATCCCTTATATACATCCATTTATTTTGGGGCTAAAGAGATGTTATAATCTTATAATAAAATCTTGGTATCTTCGCTTTAAAATAAAAGGTAAAATTTTATGAAAATATTCTTAAGGGTGTACTTATTTATGGGCGATATTGTATATATTTTTTATAAACAGTTGAATACCAAGAATAATTTCAGCATTTATTGACTTTTACATATCAAGTTTGTATTCATCAACAACCTCTTCAACTAAAGATAAAAACATTGTAATGTTTTAAATACAGACAGGCGCCGAAATAGCAGGTATTGAATGTTATTGAGTACCTTAAATTTTATCCAAAACCAGTAGAATATATATATATATATATATATATATATATATATATATATATATATATATATATATATGTGTGTGTGTGTGTGTGTGTGTGTGTGTGTGTGTGTGTGTTCTTTGATTCGATCAAATAACTTGATAAATTCTATAAGATATATTCTATCAAATGTAATTTTTGTTTTTTTCTGCTAATAGATTTACTGGGTTAGGAAATTCTTTTTTGATTTTCTAGAAATAATAGAAGATATTGGTGAGCAATTTCTTGTAGTTATATAGGGCACGATACAAATTGTAGTAATAAGCTATACTCATTAAGTTTTTCTCGCCAATAATATCCGGTGGCTCCTCTAGAAACCTTGTGACAAGAATCCCTTAATATTCTAGCATTACTTTTATTATCATGTTACTCATTAAAAGAATTTTTCACATCAGCGTTGGCTGATGGCTTTCCATTGAAGTCTGAGTGACAGCAAGTCGCCTCAAGTCTCGAGGACTCTTCTTAGTATTTATTATTTTGCTTCTTGAGAGTTATTCACATCAGCGTTAGCTGATGGTCTTTCACTTAAGTTTGAGTGACAGCAAGTCTCCTCAATTTTCCAGAATTCTGGCCGATCTTAACAATGCTTTAATTTGGATGTCCTCCACTCGTTCTGTTATTTCTAAGTCCTCCAGTCCCTGTATGAATCCTTTGGTGATTGTACAAAGAGCACCAATTACAATTGGTAACACCGTTACTTTCATGTTCCACAGTTTTTTTTAATTCCCTAGCAAGGTGTCAGTACTTATCCTTTTTTTCGCTTTCTTTCAATTTTACTCTGTGATCAGCTGGGACAGCAAAGTACACAATTCTCTTTTTTTGTTGATAATTATAAGGTCTGGTCGTCTGGTATTATAATCACTTTATGCAAGTTTTTCACACTAGTTTTAACTGGTCGTTTTCACTGGTCTGAGTGGCAGCAAGTCTTCTCATGTCTCCAGAACTCTTCTGAGTATTCTAGCTAATTTTTAAAGCACTGTGATCTAGATGGTCTCGATTCTTCCTCTGATCTCCTGCTACACCTTCTCTTTTCCAAGCCATGGGAAGAGTTCCTAGGACACCGACTACAATTGGTATCACCGTCACACTCCGGCTTCACAGCAATTTTTTTTTCCAGATCTCTGGTAAGATCAAGGTATTTGTCTATTTTCGATTTCTTTTATCATTACTCTTTGATATGCTGGAACGTCAAAATCCACTAGTGTACAAGTTCTTTTTTCTACTTAATTAACGTTAGGTCTGGTTTTCTGACCAGGATTATTATTATTATTATTATTATTATTATTATTATTATTATTATTATTATTATTATTCACTTAAAGGTCATCTCCAGTGGCTATAAGAACAAGTGTCAAGTCTCGTTCTATTTACAGTATTTATAATCTAATAAGTTGCAAATAACAACAACAACAACAACAATAATAATAATAATAATAATAATAATAATAATAATAATAATCCTGAGAAAAGTCCTGGAGACTTGAGAGACTTGTTGTCACTCAAACTCCAGTGAGAGACCATCAACTAATGCTGATGTGAAAAACTCTAATGAGTAAATAATAATAATGGAAGTCAAGTTGACGACCATCGTCGAGGGTGACCTGAAGGCTCCCATTTCAATAGCTACTATATCGAGGTGTAGGGAAGGGCGCTACTTTTTTCCCTGGATTGCTCCACTTTACTCTTGAGCCATACCTTATAATGCTGAGTGTTAAGCAAGGAGGCATCAAGTACCATATTTTGAGTCTTTGGTATGACTCGACCTGGGATAGAACCCCCGTCTCCCGGACTATTGGCGAACAGTCTATTATAATAATAATACGTAACTATAATAAATAAATAGGAGGAATTAGTCCATAATGAGATTTTATAAATTGAGAAATTATAATGATGACAGTGGTCGCGACTGCAGACCCCACACTATTATTATTCACTCACAAATTAGATTAGAAATTGGTTTGTTCTCGAAGAGAATTTCAACGCTGCTACGCTAACTTAAACATCGTTACAATGTGCCCTTTTTACTGTGGATCGCTATTATTATTATTATTATTATTATTATTATTAATATTATTGTTGTTGTTGTTGTTATTATTATTATTATTATTGATGGGTTTTGATCAGGATCAAGTCACAGTAAGTCTCTTTAAATCTAACACTCTCCTCAGTCATCTAGCCAACTTCAATGTTGCCCTGGTCTCAATTTTTTCAGTTTCTCTTTTCGAATCTTTTTTACATATTTGGCGAAGGGTTATTGGAATTGCATTTCGTTCTCTCCAATAATTATTCTTAAATACCCGGGTTTCGTTCAAATGTATTTTTAGGACTGAATGAATGTTCAGGGTTGATAATACTTTGGAGATGATTTCACACACGTGAAGGGACAACTCAAGCCCTTTGTCAGGATCACAGATAATTGATTTTGAGTTGGGGTGGTGGTGAGGAAAGTCCTCTTATTTCACAATCTACGATGATGACTATGAAAAATTTTGAAGGAATTATATTTCTCTCAAAGAAGTATGGGCTAGAGTACAATTTTCGCGGGATTTATTTTTAGTGAAATAGTCACTTTTCTTCCGCATTCAACTTTTCAAGAATCGAATTTGGCGGGTGCGCGTGCGCGCGCGCGCACACACACACACACACACACACACACACACATCTATATCCAGGGTCCAGCAGTATCGTCTCTCGGCTTTGGAACGTAAATAAAAAAAGCAACATAGATTTTATTCAAACCGCGCAGAGGCGAGGGATCAATCTGCCGAATCCTGTAAATATAGACTCAAGTTTAAGCATATAAACATTCATGATAGACCGGGATTCAATTCCATGTCAAGTCAAACCAAAGACTTAAAAAATGGTACCAGATACCGCCTTGCTTCGGGTCACCTTCGACTACGGTC
The DNA here is from genome assembly GCA_963585895.1 of Sepioteuthis lessoniana. Classification (NCBI taxonomy): domain Eukaryota; kingdom Metazoa; phylum Mollusca; class Cephalopoda; order Myopsida; family Loliginidae; genus Sepioteuthis; species Sepioteuthis lessoniana. The sequence goes on from CAUZXS010004861.1 coordinate 21,264, forward strand.
GCCAACTTTACTTATATAGGTGCTAACACAGACTGACGCACAGATAGATAGATAGAGAGAGAGAGAGAGAGAGAGTGAGAGAGAGAAAGAGAGAGCAACATACATCATATATTCAAACACATACGTGCATGAATATATGTGAGAGACATTAGAGTATTGCTATGCTTAGCAAACTTGTTTCCCAGAACAATTCCTTGATGTAGCGAGTTCCATCCTCACTGGGCGCTCGACTCCTGTAGTCTTGTACGAAACGATACCAAGCTAAGTAAATGATTAAGGTGGTTCTTCGTGGAGTTATGGTGAGGAAGTTGGTCTCACAAATTATTACTATGGAGCAGTGAGTTCGATCCTCATGTATCTTTTGTTGCTACGTATTTGTTAAAGACTCCTATCGGCTTAACACACACACACACACACATATATATATATATATATATATATATATATATATATATATGAGAGAGAGAGAGAGAGAGAGAGAAATGAATATTGATATATATATTACTCATCTGCCTGAATTCTCTGTATGCGTATGATATATTGATTTTTTATGTTCTGTTCCCGAAAAAGTTTTTTGAAAACTTGCTCAAAAAGAATCAGAAATTGGAAAGGAAAGGGGTTATTTTTCAATCCTTGATGAATTTCTGAAATAATAATAATAATAATAATACAATGAGTTATGGAATAATATTTCTTGAAGAGAATTACTTATTTGTTTATGGATATATTCACCTGTTTCTCGTCTGTTCAAAGCATAACCAAAATATCAAATTAGAATATTGAAGATGCCCATCTTCAATAAAATAAATTGGGGTTAAAAAAACACGAAGGAGGACTGATTATAGCCATCAGAAACGTTACTGACAACACGAAGACCAAAAGGATGATAATAGCTAGTAAACAAAAATGTGAAGAAAAACAACTCTATGGGCGTTTTAAACGACTAATAAACAACATTTCACACGACAAAACTTGGACGTGGCTAAGAAAAGGAAACCTTAAGAGAGAAACAAAATCTCTCCTAATAGCAGCACAAAACAACTCCATAAGAACCAATCATATCAAAGCGAGAATGGATAAGACGTAACAAAATAGCAAATGTAGGCTATGTGATAGAGACGAAACCATCAATCACATAATAAGCGAATGCAGCAAATTAGCACAGAAGGAGTATAAGACAAGACACGACTGGGTGGACAAGGTGATCCACTGGTAGATGTGCAAGAAATTGAAATTCGACCATACGAACAAATGGTATATGCACAACCCTGCATCTGCCCCAGAAAATGACTCACATAAACTCCTATGAGACTTAGACATACAGACGGATCACGTAACCTCGGCCAGAAGACCAGACCTTATAATAATCAACAAAAAAAAAAAAAAAAAAAGAGGAGAACTTGCAAAATTGTGAACTTTGCTGTCCCGGCTGACCACAGAATAAAACTGAAAGAATGCGAAAAAAAGGATAAGTACTTCGACCATGCGAGGGAATTGAAAAAAACTATGGAACATGAAGGTGACAATTACACCAATTGTGATTGGTGCTTTTGGTACAGTAACTAAAGGATTATTTAAGGGACTGGAGGACTTAGAAGTTGGAGGACGAGTGGAGACCATCCAAACTTCAGCATTGTTGAGAACGACCAGAATACTGAGAAGAGTCCTGGAGACTTGAGGAGACTTGCTCTCACTCAAACTCCAGTGAAAGACCATCAGCTAACGCTGATGTGAAAAACTCTCAAGAAGCAAAATAATAAATACTAAGAAGAGTCCTCGAGATTTGAGGCAACTTGCTGTCACTAAGACTTCAATGGAAAGCCATCAGCTAAAACTGACGTGAAAAACTCTAATGAATAAGTAATAATAATGATAATAATAATACAGTCTCATATATATATATATATATATATATATATATATATATATATATAATACCTTGGCGGAGCGCATATATGCAATGATCTTGAACAGAAGGGTTAATTCTGTTATTTCTAACTACTACTACAACAACAACTACTACTAAATAGTAATAATAATAATTTGGTGACTGTACAAAGAGCATCTATTACAATCGGCATCGACGTCACTTTCATGCTCCACAATTCCACAATTTTTTCAGTTCTCTAGGAAGGTCCTTGAATTCATCTTTCTTTTCGTTTTCCTTTGTTTTTACTCTGTGGTGAGCAGGAACGGCAAACTCCACTATTCGGCGGGTTCTCATTTTTTTTGTTGACAATCACTAGATTTGGTCGTCTGGTCGAGTTTAGGTGATCTGTTTATTATTATTCGGCGTCATCTGATGGTATTTTATGGAGTGTGAGTGACAGCAAGTGTCCCCAAGTCTCCAGGACTCTCCTCAGTATTCCGGCCGATCTCACTGATGCAGTAGTTTGGATAGTCTCCACTCGTCCACTTATTTCCATGTCCTCCAGTCCCCCATCGAAAATTATTATAAATTCTTTTTTTTATAACAAATTCAGATAAATTCCCTTTTTATTATAAATAATTTGCACATGCATTTTTTGCGGGTTTCATAAATGTTTTTTAAAAAAAATTGTTATTTCTTTTATAATGTTTTTTCTTATGGTTTTTTATTCTTTTTTTCGTTACGTTTTTTTTTTTTTTTTGTTACGTTTTTATTTTTTGTTTGTTAAGTTTTTTATAACGTTTTTATTACGTCCTTATATTACTGTTTTTCACGTTTTTATTACGTCCTTATATTACTGTTTTTCACGTTTTTGTTACGTCTTTTTGTCGCGTTTGTTGTTGTTGTTGCGTTACACTGTTACGTTTTCTTTTATTTTAATTATTGTTACTCCTTGAGAGTTTTTCACATTAGTGTTACCTGATGATCTGTCACTGGAGTTTCAGTGACAGCAAGTCTCCTTAAGTCTCCAGGACTCTTCTCAGTATTCTAGCCGTTCTCAATAATGTAATATTATTATAATTAAACAGTACTTCATTATAATTAAACAGTACTTCATTAAAAACATTATGCGTCATTTTGTGTTAAGTGACAAGAATTTAAAAATAAATATTGGGTTTAGTTTTATGGCATATCAACCATTGTGGGTTATTTAATGCCAAATCCTGTTTACACATGTATATTAAATTTATAAGATTTGTAAACACATTTTGTAGATATCATCCTTAAACGAACATGTGTTATACTTTGTAGATAGGTAAATGGCCTCAAGTATTGTTATATAACAGTCAAAATATAATATCAGTCATTTGTTTGCTCTCATAGTTTGTTGGTAATTTCATTTTTAAATGGATAAGAACTAATTTGTTTGCACACTAGTATTGCTATTGTTTTTATACAGTTAAATGGTTTCAATTTCTGATATCTTACACTTATCATTCTATTCAATATTAATCATTTGTTTGTATTGCTATTTAACACCAATTATTCGTTTCAACATTACTCATTTGTTTGCAAACAGTTAAATGGGTCCAAGTAAAGCTATGTATCATTACAAATCAGTTTATTTATACACAATTAAATGATCAAACAGTTTTATTTCAAAATTCAATTTAACGTAAGTCATTTGTTTGCACACAGTTTAAATGTCAAACAATTTTATTTGACCGATAGATAGGACCCTATCAAGTGCTACCACTCTAGGGCAGAGTGAACCTAGGAGCGATGGTAATGAAGAGGTATTCCAGCGTTACTGGAGCCTCACCATCGGATTGTTTAGTGTCATAACTAGGACACTCATTGAATGGGGAGGTCTTACTTCTGCTGTTAGTGTATTCTACATCCCCAGCCGACTGGGCTGAAAATTGTTGGGAGATTTTTAGCTTTAGAAATAAGGATGTCACTAAGATGTAACATCTAAAATGACAAAAAATAAATTAAAAAAAAACAACTTTAGTTGATATCATTTCTTAAAACTGCGTTTATTTTTTAATTATTGAATTTTTATTACTTGAATTATAAATAAAAAACATGTATATTTTAATCATAATATTTTAATCCACTTTTATTTTTTTCTCTTTTTTTATTTCTTCATCTTTTCTTCTAAAAAAAGGGATAAAAAAAACCCCCATCAATTTTGTCCAAAACTCAAATTTAAAAAGTAAGAAAATAGAATTAGATAACAGATAACTTCTTCTTCTTCTTCTTCTTCTAGAGAGAGAGAGAGAGAGAGAGAGAGAGAGAGAGAGGAGAGAGAGAGAGAGAGGGAGGTGAGAGAGAGAGAGAGAGTATGGGCACGACCAGCCAAACAAATGGCCGCTAAGCTCCCCGCACTATTTCGTATTCAGTATTTATATATACTTGACAACATTTGGTTGAGATCAGACCAGACATCGCAGGCGGGGTTACATTCAAGGAGGCATATGAAAAAGCCCGAATATAGTAATCTCTCTCTCTCTCTCTCTCTCTCTCTCTCTCTCTCTCTCTCTCTCTATCTCTATCTCTATCTATCTATCTATCTATCTATCTATCTATCTCTCTAAATCAATTCCTATCTTTCTACCAATGCAACTTCCTATATTTCTATATAAACCTATTCTTATCTATCTATCTATCTATCTATCTATCTATCTATCTATCAGCTGCATCACCGTAGAGGAGTAAGAACCTTCTCCGCCAAATGAGTTTCCTGGGTATAATGCTAAAGTGCATCTGATGGTGAGGCTCCAGTCATGAAGCCATTATTCATTGGTTCATTCTGACCCGGAATGGCAGTACCTGCTAGGTTCCCATCTATGGGTCTAATAGAACTGTTCTACCATTTAACTTTGAGCAAACAAATGACTGATGTTAAATTAAATTGTTAGTAATAGATAAAAATAACTGAAACCTTTTCACTGTGTGCAAACGAATGAAATGTTAAAGAGAATTATAAGTGTTAGATAGGAATACTTGAAACTATTTAACTGTGCGCAAACAAATGATTAATACTATCTATCTATCTATCTATCTATCTATCTATCTCACGCAGGCAGATATCAGTATATATGTACACATCTATATGAATGCATATATAGTTGCTATGACAATGTCTTAAACAGTTGATTTTTTCCCCCATTTTTTTCCTAAATTATTACTAGTTGAAGCTAAAAAACAAACATTGGTTTTGACATCATGATTTTCCCCGTAAATATGTATGTATATATATTTGGTAAAGTATATATATATATATATATATATATATGTGTGTGTGTGTGTGTGTGTGTGTGTGTGTGTAAAATATATATATATATGTATATATATTTGGTAAAATATATATATATATATATATATATATATATATATATTTTACCAAATATATTTTTTTTTCTTCCATCTATCTATCTATCTATCTATATATATATATATATATACGGAGGTTAGAAAAAACTGTAACAGCCTCAAAACTATACTTATATTGGTAAGGTGCAGTACATTAGCCTAATGAGAAGCGTGTTCGCCGGGAAGATTGGGGTTCAATCCCAGGTCGAGTCATACAAAAGACTCAAAATGTAGTACTTGATGCCTCTTTGCTTAACATTCAGCATTATAAGGTAAGGATCAAGAGTAAAGTGGAGCAATCCAGTGAATAGAGTAGCACCTTCCTCTACACCTCGGTGTAGTAGATATTGAAAAGTGAGCCTTCCAGTCACCCTCGACTAAGATCGCAAACTTTACTTTTTTTTTACAATATATACATAGAGTGTATACTGTTGTCAGCGCTGGCCTTAAGACAATTGGACCAGTTAAACCCAATTGGAACCCGCGCGTAGTGGGAGCTCCATGCTTGAGTGTAATCTACTCTCAGCTCGTTAAGTTCACACAACATATTGCAATATATATGTTCCCAACTGGGTCTCGCACCTTGAAAGGCCGGCCTTGACACTTTTTAAATCTTTTATTTTGGAACCTTTCTACCAATTGATATGTATATGTAATCATTTACTGTAATCCAGTTATATTACGTGTACGTTTTATCATGAGTAAATTGAAACACTTTTAAATTGTTGTAATTTTATTTTCCTTCTGTGAGAGCACACACACACACACACACACACACACACACACACACACACACACACACACACACACATATATATATATATATAGAGAGAGAGAGAGAGAGACAGAGACAGACAGACTGAAAAGAAAATTGCGACACCCTGAAAGACAATTATAATTTTTATAAGGAGTGTATACTGTTGTTACACCCTTTATTCTGGAACCTGTATGAGTATTGTTCCGTTTTAGTGTCATGGACGTTTGATCTTGCGTAAAATAAAATATTTTAGGGTGTTGCGATTTTGTGTTCCGTCGGTGTAGATTTATAAACAATACGTTCAAATGTATATAAGTCTTTTGTGCGCTAAAAAAATTGAATTAAAATTAAATTGAATTAATTGCTTCTTTTTCTCTCTTTTTTTTTAATGAACACATTTTCATTTTCAAGACATATGTATTTTAAATGAGTGGTCTCCATTGTTAAATAATAATAATAATAATAATAATAATAATAATAATAATAATAATAATAATAATGATAACAACAACAACAACAACAACAACAACAATAATAATAATAATAATAATAATAATAATAATAATAATCATCTGTTCATTAATCATAGTTTATATTTGTGGTGCAAAATGATATTAATCGTGAGAAAAAAAAGTATATTTTCCTTAACCTTTATAATCGAATCCTGCAGGGAGGCTGCATCCTGACTCCACCCTTGGAAAAATAAATAAATGTAAATGAGAAAGAAAGAAAGAAAGAAAGAAAGAAAGAAGATAGACAGTTGATCGACTGAGACAGAAAAGTAGCGAAAGAAATGAAAAATAAATCAAATCAGATTTTAAAATTTTAGAATTACAAAAATAAAAACAAAATAAAAATGTTCAGATATTGTAAAGCATTAAATTTTATAAAGACCCAAAATTTTTCTTCATCTTTTTTTCTTATTTGCGTTTAGTTATTTATTCTATAATAGTTGCTACATTTGGATATAAATTTGAGAAACTGAATATACCAATCATTATGGGACAATGGTAGTATCTATTTATTTATTCATATATCTAAAAAAAAAAAAAAAAATCACAAAAAACAACAACCTTTCTTGGATTTACACTTAACTGATTGGTCTTCATTTTCAGCTTTCTGACACTGATTTTTAGATATTTATACGTTGCTTGATTTAAACGCTATAAAGAATTCACCTTCAATGCTATTAATAATGTACGTTTTTCTGCAACTCAAATTGACTATTTTTTCGTTGATTTTTCTCACAATTTTCTAAATTTTTGCCGAATTTTTTTCTTTAATGAATAATAGTTTATTTGTTTATTTGTTTTTTTGTCTTCGAATGTGGCTGTTAAAAAAAAATAATGATCTGCTTTTATTTTTAATTGTGTATTGTTATTTTATATGAAAATATTTGCGCGTCAAATTTTGCTGAAAAAAGTGTTCTCTAAATGGACTACAAAAGATGAAAATGATCTTTTTGTATTTATTTATTTATTTATTTATTTTTCTTACCATTTCAAGTTTTATAAAAAATGTTTTAGATTTAAAAAAAAAGAATTTTTTTTTCAAGAAAATCAAATATTTCTATTGGCTCTAAAAATTAACATCTAATTGAAGATTACGTCTTTCCCAACAATGTCTTCCTCAAGAGAATTGAACAATTTAAACCAGAACAACAATATCAATCAAAAAATATCCATGTTTTCTAAATTTAAATAAGAAATTTACTCTGTGTGTGTGTGTGTGTGTGTGTGTGTGTGTGTGTGTGTGTTCATATAAATATATATGCATATATAAATACATATTACACAGGATAAGCACAAAATTTTCCGGGATTTCAAGAATATTCTAATGAATATTCTACACAGATTTGAAATCAAATAGAGTGTTTTAGTTTCACCTTGATATAGTTATATAAAGGAATATATATACATATATACAAATATACAGACAGACGTACATAGAAACATACAGACACACACGCGTACATGGACAAGGGCACACTCACCTGAGCGCGCAAACACATATATGGATATATATAAATTCAGTTAGATTTTAATGAAATATGTACAAATATCCAGAGTTTATTTTTATGTCAATACTGTTAATAAACAAAGTGCATTGACAAGGAAAAAGATCGTATTGAAAATATTCATATATATAGAGAGAGACAGAGATAGATAGATAGATAGATAGATCAGATTGAGGTAAATTAGCAAATATATATATATATATATATATATATATATATATATATATATATATATATATATATATATATAAAACATACACACACATTTAGAAATATATATATATATATATATATATATATATATATATATATATATATAATTGTTTTCATTGACAAATTTTATGGAATGGAGTAATTGTATGCAAACAATGTAAGAATCAGACTATTGGTAAAAAAAAGATGTATTAATTCTTAGTCAACTCTTTTATGAGGTTTATATTTGAGTTTTGAACTATATATATATATATATATATATATATATATATATATATATATATATATATATATAAACACACATTTCGGGAAGCACACAGATTCACGTGGCTATATCTATCTATCTATCTATCTTTATGCTCATGCATACATGTGTATACGTATATATAAACAC
>CAUZXS010004862.1:0-69100 GCA_963585895.1 Sepioteuthis lessoniana
ATGGCTCAATATATATATATATATATATATATATATATATATATATATATATATATATATATATGATATATATATATATATATCATATAAGAGAACTTAAAAATAGTGACAAAATCAAAGAAATACAAGACACGACCCAAATCTTCTAATGCCAGAGACAACCCAAAAATCTTTAAAAAATTCTCACTTCTTCTCCCTTTGAGTAACACACAAAACATGGAGTCACAAAATGTTAGAATAAAAGTTATTGAGTATATAATGTAATAAATGGAGGAAAATCCTTTAACTTCAATCAACCAAAAAATGACATTCATAATAAATGAAAGTTTAAGCTCGAAGTCAAAAAACAAAATCTACATCATTGAATGTAGCATATGTAAAGAAGTATACATAGGAACTACACAAGTATTTAATACCAGGATATCCCTTCTCAAATACTTCTATTCTTTTATGCTCTCTCGTATGCTCTGTACATAAATCTTTCTTCTATTTAATATTTCTGCCTTACAGATTTTACTACCCTTGTTTTAGTACTATAAATGCTTTTATCATCTTTCATTCTGAGTAGAAATACATTGAATTTTCAGCTGCTTTGCAAGAAATGTCTTAATGTTGGAATAGTTTTGTTGATAGAGAAAATAGTCTTTTTGATTTGCCCCTGTTCATATAAAAGACAATTCGGCATAAAGTAAGATTCATTTTAGAAGAAACAGAATGAATACAAGTTCATGAAATACGAGTCAAGGCTGAGAATTCTTAATCTTTGCTGAGATGCCAAAGATTCTAATCGGTAGTTTCCGGGTCAAATAATGATAGAATTTTTTTTCTCAAATAGAATATTTTTTAAATAATTTTTCTATTTTGTTAATTTATATATATATTTAATATATATTTTCTCTTATCATTAATTATTATGGTTACTATTATTTATACTATTTCCATTTAAATTAATAATGGTAAAAAATGGACTGTCAGATATTTTAATTTTGTCAAAGATTTTCATTTATAAAATGTTAGACTGAAAGATAAACTCAAAGAAAACATGAAATAAAATGACAGTAAAGGCAAAAATAGAGATTCTATTAAATAGAATAATAACAATAATAAGTTAAAAAAAGCAAATAAAATTCAAACTAAAACAAAATATAATTCAGCTGATTATGCATCACTGTTTCCTGAATTTGTTTAGATATCCAATTCACCAAGAAACAATGTTCATGAAATGTTCATATAAACTGCAACAAAATTCATACCAATTTATTCAAAGCATTTTTCAAGATGTTCTGCAGATATAACTTCCTATTTGTGCCAAAAGAAAAAAAGAAATAGTGAACAACAAAAGGGAATATTTCAACTTAGTTCCAGTAATTCTATATCTTTTATTGTCCAGTAGGTAAAGGACTGGCAAAATAAATTATAATGGACAGCTGATGCACATCTTGAGGTGATGTTAGCCATAAAGAACCAGCAATAAAATTCAGCTATAACCAGTAAGAAAAAAGTGATATGTTGTCTATTAAGTAGACTTTGATGTATTGGCTATCAGTTGTCAAAAGCAATAGATTTCTCTTAATTTATAAGTAAAATAGAAATTTCATTCATATTTTTTGTTATCACAGATATAAATTGGAAAGCATAAATAAATAATCAGAATTGTATTGATCTTTATGGAACAACATGGAAAAACTTTTTGTCATGTTAGCATTTTTCATTTTGTCTAACAGTATAGAGAAATTGAATAAGGAAAAGTAATTAAAAGTTGTTTCATAAAATAAATTACTTTTACTATTCATGATATATATATATATATATATATATATATATATATATATATATATGTGTGTGTGTGTGTGTGTGTGTGTGTGTGTGTGTGTGTGTGCATATATCTATATCTTTGGAAATTATTTATATACAAGCAAAAACACATGCTCTCTGGGCACAAGTATTCATGTTTTAGAGTCATAAGATATCATATTAAATTTGAAATGAAACTAAATGAGAATACAAATGAAAAGATTAAAACTTATTTAAGTTGATTTCTATATAGATTATAAAATTAAACTTATTCAAAACAAAAGGAAAATAATGAGAGATTTAAACAGCTTGGACACTTGCTCTTCATATCAGTCTTTGCTTTCATTATAAAATTTTCCAAATTTAACTAAATTAGACAGTAAAGTATAAAATTAATGTCCTTTCTTTTTGTCATTGGATTTCTTTTAAAATTTATCAACAGGATTTTTGCTCATATTTAATAAAATAAAACCAAACAATTAAAAACCAATAAAAACAAGCAAATATTTATTAAAATCAAATTTTTAAGATCAATATGCAAATTAGCCTTCTCATTCACACTTTATTGGGTTGGATAGATAAATATAATTGCATTTTATCTGTATAAAAAATAAAACTGACAGTGTTAACTTGTTGTTGGTACCCAGGATCCTCTCACTGGTCGTTTCGGATCTCAAAACCAAAAGGTTGGTGGGGCTGAAGAAGGAGACATTTGAAGAGTTATTGAGGAAGGCGGGCATCCCATGCCAGTACTTCTGTCGCAAGAGTTTTGCGACGTGGGATGTCCTCCTTCCTACGGAAGACCAGGCTGCGAAGCTGGCAGCCAACAACATTACGACCAGGTGCTTCAGGCTGCAGCCGGAATATAGGGGCACCCGTAGGCTCAACGTCACCATCTGCAACGTCCCGGCCTCCTTTACTGGGGAGGTGTTTGCGGCCTACTTAAGCTCTTACGGCCAAGTGGAGGAGTATAAACTCCTCAGATCCCCGGCCGGGACAGCCTACGGGGATTATGCCTTCCGGATGTGCCTGACGAGGGATGGCTTCAAAGCCATCCCCGAGATTCTAATCAGCGGGGACAGACAGATGATAGTGATGGTGGAGGGGCGGAGACCGAGGTGTTGTTCATGCAAAAAAATTGGCCACATCTCGAAGTTCTGCCCCGAGAAACTTGAGAATGCTGCAACAGCAGCGACAGCAACAACAACAACAGTTTCAACAGCCACCACCACCACCACCAGCAGTAAGACAGCCGAGGCTCAGGACCCGAGTCAGGGCCAGCCCAAAACAAATGACAAAGAGGGCTGGTCCGAGGTGACGCGGAAGAGGAGGGGTTCCCCCAAACAAGGGGAAAAAAGTTTAATGGTATCCCCACCTCAAAACCAAACCAAAACGCCGGAACCAGCAGCAGTAACAACACAAGGAAAAGCAACATCGTCAACAACAAAGAAAGGGCCACAGACCCCAACAACAAAGACAACAGCAACAACACCAGGATCACCCACATCGGCAAAAAAGAAAAAGGGGGGAAAAAACAAGGAAGACCATGAAAGCATGGAGACATCTACTAATCTGAAAAGAAGGCGAGACAGCGGGGAGGGGGCTGCCAAAAAAGTGTGTGCAGGACCTTCCAGCACCAATGACCCATTAGAAGGGCCTTCAAATGCATACCCCCAAAAGCAGCCTCTTCCCCAACAAGTTCCAATACAAGCACCACTCATGGCTCCTCTTCCGCCACCACCTCCCCTACCACTTCCGTCAATGTTCCCTCCTCAACATTGCATTCCTCGGAATGCTCCCCCTCAGTCGCCACAACCCCCACAATATTTACAACCCCCATTACCACCACCACAATCACCACAACCTCCCCCACCAACTGAAACACCCCCATTTTATCCCCAGGTCCGTAGACATCAAATTGTGCATACAAGGAGAGCACAATCGCTCGAAAGACCATCCCCACAAAAAATAGCCAGGTCACTCTCATTACCATCCCTGAGTCCGATCTCTTCCCCGGAACTCTTTCCGGAACGGACTCCCATTACAACAAACCCCCAGACCACATCATCCCAACATAAAAAAGAGGTGGCAAACAGTGCCGATACAGAAAAAAATCAGCAACTCAAAGCTAAACATTTATGCACCGTTGGTGCAGAAGCAGTAACGGACCATCAACTTAAGAAGATGTTAAAACCGTTACTGCAACTGGAAAAGATTGGAAAAAAAAAAGTGAACAATCCATGTAATTTTAAGGGTGCAGCCATGGTGACCACTTTCATCCGTTCGGCTGGTGACCGTACCAAGGGCGTATGGAAGTTCTTGGATACGGTCCGCCAGACCGACACGGGTGTAAAGTTGGCGGAATTGGAGCACCCTTTCTTGAAAAGATGTTTGCCTTTTTGCTCAGGGAGGGTCCCTATTTTAGTTCACCCCTCCTTCTATAGAGCGCTAAAAGTACGGTTCCCGCTGGATGTCGGCGGAGTGTCTAGGGATGGCCGAGTAAACACTGAGCTCGGCACCGGCTCTCTGAGACAGGCCGTTGGCATCCTCACCCCTGGGGATTTCCGGCCCATAGTCGACACTGACTAAGGTAAGTGGGATTGATGTCTTTAAACATTGCCAGTTTGAATGTGAGGGGACTGAGGGATTCAAGCAAGTGTGCGCGCTTGCTTGGTGAACTCAGGAACCTCTGTGTAGATGTTGCTGCAGTGCAGGAGACCCACTTCACTTGCGATGCCGACTGTCGGGTGCTGGAAAACGACTTTAACGTTTTCTCAGCATACGGCAGCCGCATCAGCGCTGGGGTCTCTTTGCTAGTTGGACGCAGCCTTGATGCTGATGTTGACGTTGTTTTTGCAGGTGACGAGGGCCGGCTGGTTGTGGCCGTGAAAAGTTTCAAGTTTCGTCTGGTTGCGGTTTATGCGCCCAATATCGCTGCGGAGAGGGTTTCCTTTTTTCGTTGGTTGGCGTCGTTCCTGGACGATACGAAGCGGCTAGTCTTAATGGGTGATTGGAATGCGATCCTTGATCCCAAGATAGATAAGGTCGGTCGGGGAGCTAGTAGTGTGGGAAGGTGTGAGAGTAGCCTTGTCGGCTTCGTGACTCGTCACGGTCTCGTCGACAGGTTTCGTCTTGATCACCCAGGGCGGGAGATGTGGACGTGGCTAGATAGCTCGCCCTCTGCCAAAGTAGGTTCCTACTTGGACAGAGTGTTAGTGAGAAGAGCAGACATTGATTTTGTTAGTTGTCCCACGTTCCACTTGATAGCGTGGACTGACCATAAACTCATTAGAGTCAGTCTGCGGTTAGTTAATAGACCTAGTCTAGCCGGCTACTGGAAGTTCAATACCTCCTTACTGGAGATACGGGACTTCCGGGACTGGCTGGAATCCCTAATTCAGCGGGCGTTAGTGGGGGCGGTTACCGGGAATAGGTGGTGGGTTTCTCTTAAGCATAGGATTAGAGATTTCGCCTCCAAGTACGGTCGACAGCTCAACTTAGATAGGACCGCGGAGGCGAAATCTATAGATGATAGACTTACCCGGGCGGTAGCTGGGGGGGACTCCCTAGGTGTAGAGCTAGCTAGGAGGGACCTTGAGCGTGAGAGTAGCGAGCGCTACAAGGGATCAGTAGTTAGATCTAGGCTAAAAAGAGTTCTCAACGAAGCTGTGAAATCGAACGCGACTGCGTGTGAAGAAGAAGTGCGAAGGTTCCCCGATCGGTACATCGCATCTGTCAAGACCCCGGACGGGCGTCTGCTGCGATCAGGTCGTGAGATACGTGACGCCTTTCGGGCGCACTTTCGGGATCGCTTTGCCCGCTGCACTGATCTCCCGCTCCGGGAGTCTCGTAGCTATCTGGCTGACTTCCCCCGTCTTGGGACGGCTGAAGCGGCTAGCTGCGAGGGTGTGGTTACTGAATGCGAAGTCTGTGATGCGTTGAAGCAGGTCGGCCTCAACAAGTCACCGGGACTAGATGGTTTGCCGTACGAAGTGTACTTGAGGATGTCGCACATGTTTGTGCCTATTCTGACGGATATGTTCAACCATTGGTTCGCCCAGGGAGCCATCCCTGGTAGCGTTACCAAGGGCGTGATCACATTGCTGAAGAAAGGTGGCAGGCATGTTTGGGAGGGTTTAGACGATTACAGGCCCATAACTCTGCTTAACACAGAGTTAAAGATTTTGGCCCGGGTCTTAGCGAATCGTTTACAGCTTGTCATTAGTGATCTGATCGGCCCCGAACAGACCTTTGCTGTGAAGGGAAGATCGATCCAGGACAACCTGCACTTGATTCGCGAGGTCCTAGAGGAGATAAAAGACGACACCGAATCCGCACTGATCAGTTTAGATCAGTCCAAGGCCTTCGATAGGGTAGACCATCGGTTCTTGGCGTCTGTTTTGGAGACTGCCGGATTCAAACCGGAGTTCCGCAGATGGATTAGCATGATGTACCACAACCCTCAGGCAGTGGTGCAGGTGAACGGAAGGCATTCGGGGGTGATCGCGATCGAGCGATCGGTCCGGCAGGGCTGCCCCCTGTCTCCTCTTCTCTATGTCCTCGCGTTGGAGCCCCTCCTTCGCAGGCTTAGGGATGAGGGGACAAGTCTGGCACTGCGCGGTATCCCATTCGTTGGCCGCCTTGCGGCTAGGGTTTCCGCGTTCGCTGATGACGTCACAGTTTTCGTATCCCGCCTCCAGGATATAGAGGCTGTGAAAGAGGCGGTTGTCGAGTATGAGCGGATTGCAGGGGCCAAGGTCAATTTTGACAAAAGCGAAGGTCTGCGGCTTGGTGCTTGGAGGGGTAGCAATACTCTTCCAGGGCCCTTCCGCTGGAGTGGCGGACCCATCCGCATCCTCGGGGTGTGGTTTGGGCCCGACCTCCAACTGGAGCGAAATTGGTCGGAAGTACATGCTAAGGTGAATGCTCAGGTGGGAATCTGGCTTTCAAGGAGGTTGTCCTTAAAGGGCAGGGCGGAGGCATGCGCCGCGTACGTCTTCCCCTTGATCCTTTACTGATTAGCTGTACTCCCTCTGCCTAAGGCACATCGGTTGGCACTGCAACGATCCCTCTCCAGACTTGTCTGGGGAGGTGCAAGGCCGATGGTCCGTAGACAGGTCTGTATCGAACGTACACGCAACGGGGGTCTGGGTATGCCTGATCTGGAGAGCCACTGGCTTGCTGAAAGACTTGCATATCTGGGCCGTGTCTTGACGGGGGACTCAGTGTGGAGACGAAAGGCGAGTCGGACTTTTCCTCGCCTCAAGTCAGACCCAAAGGCTGAAGGTCGACGTAGGCCTTTGGGCGAAGCACTGTTTGTCCGCGAGTGCCGAAAGGCCCTTCGTAACCTTCTTGGGTCCAGTGACCTTTCATGGCCTCGGAAGGAGCTGTATCGGGAATTAGTGGTGGGTTCCGCTTCTGATCCTCTCAGCATGCGGCACGGCTGGACGGCGGAGGAGATCCGCTCTCACTGGAATTGGGCGCCAGGATCGAGCTTCTTGAACAACTCCGAGTTCTCGCTCACCTGGCGACTTGTTCGGAATGCGTTATCCCTTCGCGGCTTGAACTTCAAGGCGGGCCTGGCAGACATGCCTGATTGCCCTCGCTGCAGCAGTGGCTTAGAAGAAACGGCTGAGCATGCCTTCTACTACTGCGAGCGAGTCCGCCCGTTTTGGGATCACGTCGGGGAGTGGACGGCTCGCATCGAACCCAAACAGCTCGTGCTGCTCGACGTTGGTTACGTCGTAGACAACGTTTTTCCTCCGTATCACGGTGAGAAGCGTGTGGTGTTTCTCGCGATCCTAGCTGTAGCTAGAATGGTGATTTGGACGACGCGAAACAAGGGATTGTATGACGATGCAAACTTTTCTCATCGTGATCTGGTCTTGTATTTTCGGCATCAGCTGAGGGTCAAAATCAGATGCGATAGAAAACGCTTGGATCGCATAACATTCAGCAAAAGGTGGGTGACTGCAGCGAGCTTGGTCGTACGAAAGGGGGCAATGTTGGAGTCATCCTTCCCGCCTCTGCCTACCCATGGCGTCTATGGAACGGGTCCTTAGGGACCCCACCCTTGGTAAGTAGGATTTTGCTTTGTTTTGTTTTTTTTTCCCTCCCTTGCAACCTAGTTAGCAGTATGTTGTGAGTCATTGTCCCCGTCATTTATTCGCTAGCACTCAAGATCTTCCCCAACCCCATTATTTTTGTACCTCAACCTGTATCCCAGTCCGCTTTTTGAAGATCTTGAACATTCATATGTATAAAATCAAATCACCCGCTTCTATCGACCCATGCCGAGCCCGACCCTTTTAATTCTTTTATCCCTGTAGAGTAGGAACCCCGCCCCACCTAGGGTAGGTCCGGCTTGTTTCCGGTATTTTCGACCCGGAAAACAGTCGGCCTCCAATTTTATAGACGGGGGGGATGGGAGGGAAACCAAACGGGGAATTTTTTCCTCGTTTTTCGTGTATATATGTTTTTTCGGGGTTTTTTCTCCCATTCCCAGCATATCCATCAAAATCATACATTGTAAATAAAATCATGCATAAGTTTCGAGTTTTAAGTAGGAATTTTTCATAGAGCAAATGCGGTATTGTGGTGGCTGCTGCGTGTATGGCGATGGACGAGTGATTATATATTGTATTGTTGAATGGGTCGGCGAATGTGGCTAGCTAGGTTCCCCATAGAAAATACAGTTATAGCATGACCGCTCCCTTCCCCTCCCCCAAAACCACAAGGCCTCGTGCCTTCTTTGTACTTACAAAGAAATAAAGTTAACTTGTTGTTGGCTTTGTACCCCCCTGACTTGATTTTTTTTTTAAGCTGGGTCGTCTGGCATTCATACCAGATGGTTAATGCTCCATGGCAGACTTAGGGCCAAATCCCTTTTGGCTGGGCTACCTTTGGGGGGCGAGCTGCAATATTGATACTTTTGTACCCCTTGCATAGCTCTGGACATTGCAGTCCAGTTTAAGCTATAAGCAGGCATACATGCCTGGACCTAGATTTGGGTCCAAAACCAGCTTGGCTCATCAGGCCCACATTGCACTAAGTTGGCCGATGACCAGCATAGACCAGCAGGGCTTGAGCTTTGGCTCGTGCCCGACCTTCCTCACCCCTACTATAATCGACCTTCGGTAATTGACCTTGTGTCACGTCCTGTCTGGTAGGAGGCAGAGACAAATATCTGGCATTTGTTTTGGATGGGACATCAAATTCAAGGCTGAAAGACCCTGGCTTCGACTGAGCCACCTTAGGGTGCGTGAGCTGCAACATTGACACCTTTGTCTGCCTTGTATAGCACTGGACCTTGCTGTACTGGGCTCATCAGAACAACATTGCACAAAGTGGGTCGATGACCAGCAGGACTCGAGCCTCAGCTCATGCCTGACCTTCCCCTCCTCTAAATCCCCACTATAATCAACCTTCAGGTAATTGACCTTGTGTTAAGTCCTGTATGGTGGGAGGCAGCGACAAATTATGTTAACTTGCTGTTGGCTTTGTGCCCTGGTTTTTTAGCTAGGCCGTCTGGCATTCATGCCAGATGAGGTATCAAATCAAAGGCAGATGCGAGGCTGAAAGGCCCCCGGCTTTAGCTCAGCCACCTTCAGGGGGGCAAGGTGCTTCATTGTCCCCCTTGTATAGCACTGGACTTTTCTGTCCAGTTTAAGCCATATTTAGGAATACGTGCCTAATGGGAGGAAGTGACAAATATCAGATAAGACCAACAGCGCACCTCAAGTAGTGTAATGGTTAGCAAGCTAGACTAGTCAACCTTCATGAGTGAGTTCCAGTTTCATTGGGAGTCCTATTCATACGGCCTTGTGCCACATCTTAGCAAATTACTTGATAAGACCAACAGTATTGATAATATGAATCAATTTCATCAATAACATAGATTTAGATAAAATCAAATCAATATCAATTATAAGACAATATACACACACACACACACACACACATTTTGATTTGCGTATACCTTTGTACATGCATATAAATTTTTATGTATATAGGTATGCATATGAATGAATATAAATGTGTATAAAGTTTTCTTTTAATATATTTTACATCTGTGGTAACAGTTTTCAAAGCCATACAGAATAGGGGCAAGCTGGTTATGTTGTCGTTGCACCTTTTTCATGCCTATAGATCCATACCACATAAGCTGGTTGAAGAGGCACTGAAAACATACCCCTCATAGACCCAGATACAATGCAGTGGCTGCACTACTTAGAGACCCTAATAATAGCTGCTATATTGTGCTAAAAAGGTAAAAGAAGATTTACTTTGTTTTTTTTTTACATTTACTTTATTTTTTGTCTTCTTAATAAAGCAAGTATATTTAAAATTCTACAAATAAATGAATTTCACAGCAAATTCTCAGTATCCAAAAACATATTCATTTCTTTAACTGGAATTTTGGATCAGATTCAAGTTAAGAAAAAAGCATAAAATCTTACAAAAATTTTCTTTAAGTTTTACTTTTGTTAAAAATCAATATCTAAAAAAATTCTGCCAATACATATTTTGTGATATAAAAAATATCGTTATGTGGGGATGCTTCTTTTCTTTGTTTACTTTTTTCAGGAATGAAGTCTATTTTGTATTATTTCTCTTATAAATTTACAACACAGAATTTTTTGACACATTTGTTTGCATCTAATAGCAACCATCAAAATTTACAATGTAACTTTTTCTATGAACCCTAAGTTCATATGTTTATGTTTTAATTTTTGGGTGAACCCCGTGAATGATAAAAAAAAGAGACCAGAATTCTGAAGACATTCAAAGCAGCTGAATTCCTTCCCAACATTTTAAAATCATAAAAATGCATAAAAAATCCAAATCAAAAAAAGTAAAAAATAATTTTAACCATATCCATACGGAAGCAAACATACTTCTCATGCTCTCTAAAAACAAGTTAAATCTTTGAATTACAAAACTTTTAGATGTGGATTTGTCCACTGCCTACAAATAAATTCATTAATTATAGCATTAGGATACTGAAAATACATATTGAGCAAGGATACAGATAAAAGGTTTGATAGATGTCAGATATTATCTGAAAGTGTAAGGTGTGTGATAAATGAAAATATTCTATGGCCTTGAGTTTAAATTATTGTGTCAAGGGAAAATAGAAATATGGAAAAATTGATTGAAAGGAAAATCCAAAAAAAAGAAATTGTAAAAAGGAAATGCATAAGTTATAAAGGAGGAAAGAATACAAAAAAAATGGATGTTATAGAAATACAAAAGGTTAAAAGCAGGTCTAAAAATTTGGTTAAAGAAAAAACAAAACAAAAAAAAAACACAACACAAAAAATTCTTATTTTTCTCCTGTTCTCACTCATGTTTTTTCTACAAATTAATTCAGGAATTAAATTCAAATTTCAAGTAATTGGATCAATGCTTTCATCAACTAATTCTGTGGGACAATTCTGGTGATGAGACAGTAGCCTTAAACTTAAGATATTGTCATTTGTGTGGAGTGGGGGGGTGCTTTCTCACTTAAGTGACAATATATATTGATATAACATTCCATTCTAAACATTGGAAAAAAAAAATCTGCATCAAAATTTTTTCCATTCATTGTTCTTACAGTACTACTGTATGGTTGCACCACTTAGACTTTTATGGCAAAAAAGCAAAATAGGAACAACAAGATTGTTGCATTCTGTTTTGAATAAATCCTGTAAGTAGCAACCAACCAAACAGCAGCCATACAAATCATCCCAAACAAGCAAGACATGCTGAGTACTGTTAAAGATATGAGGCTGAAATCATCATGATTGTCTATAGACTTTACACATGGATACACCATGCAAAAACTTATATTCATACTTCTACACATTGTCAACCAGCAAAAACTCACATTCATCATCTGTGTGAACACTAGATGCTATCAAGAAGAATTACCAAGAGCAATCATCAATAGGGATAGATGGCAAGAGAGAATCAAAGGAACCCTTAAGGTCAGCTCACTTTGATGATCATCATCATCATATTCATCATTACAAATAAGGGTTTGTTACAATAGAATTTGTATGGAATTTTGTAGCACTTTTCATTTTGTCATTTTACTTTTTCATCAAGTAGTGCTCACACATTAATATTTCAACCCACAACCCTGTTGTTTACACCCCACCCACTCCTGATTTTTCTTCCCTCTTCCTGTCCTATCACTAAATTTGACCAAGGTTAATATTTCAAAGAGTATGAAATAATACCCACTAACAGCAGGTTTTTGTTGTTTTATCATTCATCTAATGGTATGGACCCTGTTGTTAACCCTCACACCCAGCCGTGTAGGCATTTCACAGATTGTACAAAAAACAAAACAAAAACTAAACAATAAACAGAAGGTGGAAAGAAGAAACAGACTAACATGGATTTAGAACTAAAAAACTCAGGAGATGAAGTTTGGCACTTTTAAACATACTAGTATGTATTTATGTTCATGGCCATCACCAGAATCCTACACAGTTATCAAAAATTCTGACTCATCTGGCCATCATCTTCACTGCTCTGTCTTGACTCTATGCTCCAGAGTCTCACTCTAACCCTCCGCTCCAGACTGACTGCTTCTCTGTTTTGGACTGACCACTTCGGGGTCTCACCCCTAAATGACTGACTGCTTCAGGATCTCACCCCCTAATTGACTCTTCATCCTTCTCTTCCGGTTTTGCAGGTTTTTGCAGGGCGAGTTCTTTGTGTGGTCTTCACGCCAAAGTAGACAAAGGGGTCCCTCTAGACACTGATGCTGGTCAAAGATGCTGAAGATAAGATCCCTTTTTTGGCTACCCATCCACAAACACACACAGAGACTCACACACACACACATACACACACACACACACACACACACATATATATATATATATATATATATATATATATAAATATATATATATTAATGCTCATTATCATGCCCCAAGTATAAAAGTAGCTTTTCTCAAATTTCACTTCTCTGAGATTGATGAAAACATTTTCGGTTATTTTGTTAGGGTGGGGGTGCTAATTCTCAGCTAAAGAGTTTTCCATGTTCCATTTTTAGAACAATGGGTCTCTTTTAATGCAATTTTATGTATTATTATAATTTTTTTTTCTTTTATTATTGCAATAGTTTTGGTAATATTAAAAAAAATTATCATTCTGATCATCAACATTATGGTTTTTGAAAAATTTGTTTTTTCAAAAATTCCATTCCAATGTTTACACTATGTAGACAAGTTGTTCAAAGACAAAAATCTTTGCTTTGGAAACAAAAATTATATCAGAATTTTCTCTAAAAATTCAAATGAATAGAAAAAATATTACCCTAGAATTATCTTTTGAATAAAAGTTTTTTTTTTGTTTTTTTAATAAAATATCACTTTTTCATATCAAATGTATATATTCACATTTCAGAATTTTTCAATGTTAAAAGAAAAAAAAAATTAAACTTGACTATAACTTAATCTCAAATTCATGAGTTCAATTTCCAATAGCAGGATTCAAGGACAATCTCTCAAGATCACTTGCCTTAACCTGTCTCATCTGTACTTTTTCTGTCGCTAGCTCAGTGATTATTTTAAGGTTGTATCCCCAAACAATCTTTTCATAATGGCACCAAATAGGAGAAGCTCTAATGTCGTATATTCAGTACCCCTCTCATATTATGGGACTATGTCATATGTTTTGTTTCGTAAATCTTAATGTTTTTCAGTACCACTTACTTTTTCATATGTAACAAGAGTAAAAGTCTTATTTGTTGTATTAGAAAATATATTGAAATAAATATTTTAACTATGTTATCATATTTGATTTTGTTTTTCCTTGGCAGTACCAGATATCCTTGCTTGTAAATAATTCAAGAGTTCAAAAGATTAAAAATTATCTTTGTATGGTGCACATAATTATCAAGGTTGAAGTTAATAGAATAAAGGGAAGTAACAGTTTGTTTCTATATGCCAAAAACACCTGTACATGTTTGTGTGTAAAAGATAGCAACAGTAGATAAACTGATCATATGCAGTAAAATGAATTGACTGACGAAGCAGGTAAGCATTAACAACTCTATTAATAAAGACAAAGCTAAAATGTTGATCACATGATTGATGGCTGGAAAATCTGCTCTGTTCCCAGTGTTAAGTTTAACATACATTTTAGTAAAACTTTATAAACTCCAAAAATCAAAGAAACAAAAGAGAATCAATCAATTTAAATTCATATTGTGTAATGTTAAAGATAAATTCTATAAAAAAAAAAAGGATTGGCTCCAAAAATGACTGATGAACAGTTTGTTGATTAGACAATATTTACCTTTTTACTGCTTCATTAGAAATGATGACTGGTGAGATTTTTGTGATCTTAGTTTTGCATAGAACGTATATCTAAAAATAGTCTAATATTATCTGCTCTATTACTATTTCTGATTCAAGTCTGATTTTAAAAAAGATTATTTTTTCAAAGAACAGATAATTTATCAGTGCCATGTTATGTCCTTCAAAAGAACAATCTTAAGTGTATAAGCTCTGAAAAGAGAAATCAAAGAAGAAGAAAGCTTGGATATTCTGTGGCCCATCTTTGTGCCTAATCAAATTCAAAACAAAGTAAAACAAAAGGATGACAACACTTTTAAGGTCTTTGGGTACAGTAAAGAAATTTTTGACATTATTCAGCTTTTAATTTCAAACCCTGTCAATAATATTTTTGAAAAAAGAGGAAGTCAAAGATCTTTTACATTATATAAAAATGTCATTCAGAAAAAAAAAATGGTCAATGCATAAATACCTTTCTTATGTTAACAAGTTTCATTTTTCTTAGTTTTTTTCATTTTTAATAAAATCACTTGAGAAAAGAACATTGATTTTTATATGTGATCGAAATAAGTGTAACATAAAGATATTTTGGACATGAAATTCTTTGTTAAACTTTTAGTTTTGATTCTATCAATCTGCTTTTGAAAAGAAACAAAGCTGTTTTCATGTCCTAAGTAAATTAGATTTGTTTATATTTTGACAAATAAAAAAACTAATTTAAGCCAGGAAGGCTAAGGCATGATACATTTACTTTTTCATGTATTTTGCAGCAAATGAGATTACTTACTGTCAAAGGCATTAAAAAGACAATTGTAATGAATGTCTGATTATTAAGAAAATAGTTTGATTGTGATTATATTGGTTATATTGAGTTAGTCTGCAATTTTACATTTACTAAAAGTCACAATTATTAATTCATAACTGAAGATCCATTTCATAATGATCAGCAAAACAATTTTAAAAACTAAACCCACGTGCATTTTTTATTTCTGTGAATGCTATGAGAAAAAAAAACACAGGTACAAATCTTTAAAAAATCAAAAAATACTTTCTTAAAAAGTATTTTTCTCTCTTTAGGAAATATAAAAAAACAAAACTAATTCTTTATCTGAAGACTTGTCTAGTTGGCTGGGGTTGTATAATACACCGTATGCTTCTCTGTAGAGGTGTAAGAACCCCTCAGTGAGTGTCCTTGATATGACACTAAATAATGCTGAAGTTTTGGGGAATGCAGAGCACCCCTTCATTGCCATCTCTCTCAGGTCCACTCTGGCCTGGAGTGGTAGCACCTGATAGGGTCCTATCTATGGGTCAAATAAAACTAAACTATATACTTATGCTAAACTGAATTGTTTGAAATTTAATTCAGCATCAAATGGTCCAACAAGACTTGATATGCCATAAAACAAAACAACCAACTAACAACCAACATAATCTGAAGACACCCATAAAATTTATTTTTTGATATCTTATTAAAAATGACCATCAATTAAACTAATCTAACAAAACTAGTCATCATAGAAATATTATTAAGTGAACTGTTATATGACATAAATTATAGATGAAACAAAAAATCTTCTGTGAAATCACAAGAAAAATTTTTAAAAAACTGTGACAACTATTGATGTGAGAGTTCCTTGACAAATGTAAAGAAGTTAATATCAGAGGTTCCCAATCATTTTTGCAAAATCTTCCAGTTCATTAATTGTACAGCATTATTTAAACATTGCATCAGATGAATTAACCATTTTTAGTTGTTCCCTAATTTGTACAACACTGTAGTGTAATGGTTAGCAATCTGATTGCACATATTATTAAGACTGAATGGTGAGTTCAATCCTCAATAACTGCCTATGGCTGTGACCTTGTGCTAAATAAACCCAACTACTTCGGAAAATATAGTCTTGAAAAATGATGAGTAAAATATTTAACGTTTTTCAAAGTATTATCTAAATAAGTGCCAAATCCAAGTTTTTTTTATAAAAATATTGAAAGATTCAAACATAAAATGCAAGTGCATAAAAACATAAGGATACCCCCCTCCCCCATTATAAAATGATTTCATGTCAATTCTGATTTTCTGAGAAGATGGAAAAATCCCTAAAAAACATAAGGACACTTTGTTCTATAGACCTCTACAACCCCAAGAAAGTAAAATTTTTAATATACTAAAAGACATTAGAGATCATATTGGAAGTGATGAAATTGATAGTATTAAAACTCAATGAGAAAATTACTTGAAAAACATTACAAGACCAACCAGGCCGAGTGAATCTGCATAAAAAAGCTGAAATAAACTCAATTTTTGATCAAATCAACTACAAAATGACCTGTTAATTCAAAAGTTTATTCAGAGTGAAACCTTCCTTGCTTCCTTGTCTTTAATGGATTAGAAAGCCATTTCTTGAATGACACAATCACTCAAATGGTTCTTACAGAATACAATACAATAGCACTTAATGAATAACCAATTTATACATGATAAATGAATCAGTTTGGATATTAGGCATATTCAAAAGATATCTAGACTAAAACATTTGGTTCAAAAATATTGAGTGTTCAGATAATAAAATAATTGTTCAACTGTGCATGTCACTTAAAATTTTAAGCTACAATTTCAATACTTTTTAATGTCATCTCATATCAAAATTATTCACAGTAGTTCAGTTTATTTTATGATATCTGCATCTGTCATATATTAGGAAACTGTTTTATCCTTTTATGATATTATTTATACAGTAATTATTAAAATTTTTAATTTAATGTTTTCAAGTATCATATATAAGATATGTAACCATATTTTAAAATATTCAACTTTATTTGAATGTAATTTTCATTATACTTTTTTTAGATTTTAGGACTTTGAAAATTGTATCACATTTCTTGAAACAAAATATAGTGTAAAAAATTGTTTTTGATTGATAAGAAAATTACTAAACATTTTGTAGTCAACAAATTTTATTCGTGAAGAAGAAATATAAAAAAATAAAGCCACATAAATGTTATTTTTATTTACCTTATCATTATTTCTTAAGTAAATATATTTATTTTTTATGAAAAGATATTAATTTTAAATTGAAGAAGATTTAACATTCTGATCATTTCAAAAGCTATGTTCATTCAGAAGTGATTATAGTTTTATTTGAAGGCACCATTACTAATCACTTTTGGTTATCCTGTTCAGTCAATATAATGTTTCATATGAAAAACCTTGATAAATCCAAATGGTATTTGTGATTATTATCAGTGAATGCTGCATCTAACTTGAGTGTTTACAGATTTTACCGCTTGGAAAAAATGACAATGGATAACAAAATGAACATTGTTAAATTAATGTCATATTTTGTTCGGTCAACTGCAAACTGGCTTCTTTTACCCATCACAAATCATTTGGATTCAACTACAATGTTCATACAAGAGGTGACTTGCGTTGATTTCCTGATTTTTCCACTGGAACTTGGCAAATTTCTCAAAAGCTGCTCTATGGTTTATTCAGTGCATCAATTCAGATGAATGATAACCACCTTTAAGATTATGAACAACTAAAAATGAATTTAGTTTTTAACATTGTTAATTGATGCAAGCAAAACTAATGATTATGAAAGCAATGATAAACTTTGTATAATCTCTGAATTTAAAACAGTTTTAAACATTCTCTTCTTGGAACATAAAGAACTTTTGTTAACATTTAGGAAATTTGTTACCAATTTAAAATAAAAGTTGTGTTTCTGTGATTTCTCACCAGAGAACCGAGCATGGCAATTAACTATTTGCAACAATTTGTTGATCATCAATGAAAAATTTTGTTACAAGAAATGGAAAATGGATAAAAAAATAAATATAAAAAAACTGGTCATCTCCTTATATCAAACTGATCCTAGTATTAAAGACTGGGATTCCATTAATGCAAAGTTACTAAATCCAAGCAAAACAATCACTACAGACTTTGACTATCAAAAACTTAAGCACATCAGTGATTCACATAACATCAGAAATTTGGACATAGAGAATGTGATCTTGAATGATGACAATGCAAAACTCATTAAAAAAAGTAATAGTAATAAAAACATGTGAAATTCATTTCATTTATTATTTATTTCGACTTTGATCTTTGATTAGTATTTTCTTATTTGGAAATAAAGAAAATGTTAATTCAGGTCTTTCATAAAAATCAGTAGAAAATGGCAATTGGGTGATAATTGATAAACAAATTCTATAAAACAAGTTTTAGACCACATCAAATAATGAAACTGCTATCTAAATTATGTACATTCATTTCTTTTCAAAACTGCAAGGTAATTTTTTTTATATAGTCACCATTCAGTACTACACATTACATATTAAATTCTAAAATTTGTATACTTACATTTTCTGTATTCTATCATCTCTAGCAGTAAAAAATAACTAAATAGATGAATAAAGCCAATAAAATGGATTTGGTTCATCTCATCTGACATGATTAATTCAAATAAAAAGGCATAAAAGCTAAACTCGACACAAAATATATGAACATACAATAAATAAGGTGAATTTTGCTGAAAGAGAAGACAATGGGAAGCATTGTTAACAGTTGCACCTTCTTCAAGGAAATCAAGAGTGACGGGTCCTTTCATGGACAAGAAAACTGTCAGCACGACCCCCTTTACTGACAGCTACACCTGGAACTTTTTCTTTAATGAAGAGTCAGTGAATTTCCACTAAGTCGTGTTGTGGCAAACTTATGTTTAGCCCATTTATAAATTGTTTTTTTACTTGAACATGCTTCTCTGTATACATCATGCATTCTTCTATAAGTTACCCATGGTTTACATTTCTCACTCACCAAATAGTTGATGACAGACCTCTGTTCAAACCAATGACACTTATTTGTCACCATTTTGAATAAGATTAAAATCAAATTTTTGTGAGCTGAAAATAATTTTACTATAAACAAATTTCAAATAATACAGAGTTTAAATTTTTTGAAAAGAAATTCATTTTGCTTTTTTTTAAATCCCCATTATTTATTGACTAACCATCATACATATAATAAATGCCTCATCAGTAAAAAAAATTGCATTATTTATTGACTGACCATCATACATATAATAGGTGCCTCTTCAGTAAAAAAAATTGCATTATTTATTGACTGACCAACATATGTATAATAGGTCCCTCCTCAGAAAAAAAAATTTTCTATTATTCATTAATTGACCATCATATGTATAATAGGTCCCACCTCAGTAAAAAAATTTGCATTATTTATTGACTGACCATCATATGTATAATAGCCGCCTCCTCAGTAAAAACAATCTCATTATTTAATAACTGACCTTTATATGTATAATAGGTCCCATCTCAGAAAAAATTCCCATTATTCATTGACAGACTATCATATGTATAATAGGTCCATTTTCAGTAAAAAAAAAAAATCCCATTATTTATTGAATGACCTTGCATACGTGAAAACGGAAAATATGACATTTTCTGTAAAACATAATAGATTTCAAAACAATTGTTCCTGTGTTACAAAATTTTCTTTGATTATTTTCTCAATTTCCAGTTTTTTATGCATATAAAATGCATGACTTCCTCAGTGGATTTGCAAACACATTGTACCTTAAAATTATAATTTAATGATTAATTAATAGTTATGATATTTAAATCCTTTACACAAGCAGGAACTAACTGGTTGGTTGGTTGTGCTTTACAGCATATCAACCATTGTGGATTATTTAATGCCAAATCCTGTTTATACATATGAGTTTAAAGTGAATAATTTGTAGTTAACATTTGTTTGCACTCAGATAAATGATTTCAAATATTGATATTGTTTGCACATAGTTAATTGGTTTCAGGTATTGCCATCTAATACTAATAGTTCTATTACCACAGTTAAATGGTTTCAAGTATTGCTATGTAATACTAATAGTTCAATAAAGTACGAATTATTAGTTTGCACACAGTTAAATGGTTTCAAATATAGTAAAGGATAGAATAATTTTATTTGACCCATAGATGGAACCCTAAAAAGGTACTACCTCTCTGCATCGAAGTGGAACTTAGAGTAATGGCAATGAAGGGGTATTCCAAACTCTGCAAAGTTTCAAGGCTGGAGCCTCACTATCAGATGGTTTAGTGTCATATACAAGACACTTGTTTAGGGGTTTGGGAGTGGTCTTACCCTTTGCTGAGATGCAGTTGGCATATTCTACAGCCTCAGCCAACTGATCAAAGGTGAACCATAAAAAATAGTTTCTTTCAGAAACACATACATGATCATGTATAAATAATCAAACTTCTTAATTTGTCTTGCTTTTTTCATATATATATATATATATATATATATGCTGATATGTTGGTTTTGTTTTCTTTCATGTTCTTTTTCATCTTCCTTATCTTTTTCTCAGTCTCTTAACCTTTTATAGATTTCAGTGTGTAAAATTATCTCTTCGACTGCTATTCTTGGCGAATTTGTTTATATTTCAGATGTCTTTGACGAATCAGTATTTGGGTGATAAAACACATTCCATGTTTTGGGAATCATTTCTGAATAGAAATCTGAATCAATTTTCCAAGCTGGGTAAATATGAAGAATATGTCCATCAGTTAAAACATTGAATAAATCTATATATTGCTTCTACTGCTGTGTACTCAGTATCAAACAAATATATTAATTTAAGTTTATACTGTATATTTGTAAAGTACACTACACATTTTCAGTGTGTCAGCAACATTAATTGGGCTAAAATGGTTTCTTTGTTGATATATATCTTTTAAAGAGCCGTCAAACTGATTTTCCAAACGGTCTTCTTTCTCATAGCACTGACTTTCAATCCAAACTCAACACACGCACATATATAAATAAAAGGAGAGAGAAAGAGAGAGAGGGAATGAGTTGTATTAGAACATCCTCAAACATTCAAGGTGATTCATTTGTTTTAGTCTGAACCAGTTTGAAATTTGAGAAAGAGATTACCTAAACATTCAGTCATTTACATTTGCTTCATTCTTTTTTATTGTACATTTACAAAGATGCATTTCATATAGCAATTAATCTTCAAAAAAGATGTTAATATATGACAAACAAAATACCATAAAATGTCATTGTAATGGTACTCATTCTTATCTGATGTTTGTTTTTTTACATTCTCATTATCATCTATCAGCGATTGAATTGCAACATCATTCTTAAAAAGTAAATAATCAAACTCTTAAACTAAGTAAATCGCACTAACACAGAAATCTGAAATGAAAATGCAAAAGAAAAGACTTACCAATAATCAATAAGCTTAAAATAATCAATAAAATGAAACAAGTAGAAAAAGTGTTAATTTCTGAAAATGGAATTGAGTCATCAAATATGAAGAAATAGATTGGAGGAAATGAATGTAAAAGAATTTATCTTTACTGTTAACTTTCTCCCTATTAATTCTTTTCATATAAAAAAAAATGTTCTACTGAAAAAATTCATTATAATAGAAATCTTAAATCCCTGAGAGTGCTATATTAAAAATAGTCTCTACTCAGTTTATTTGATTCCTATAAAGAGACGTTTCATGTGTATGAGTAGATCTTAAAAAAAACAATAGTTGTCGTATATTGTCAATATCTGCCAGATATAGGAGTACATTATGGAAAGTAAATTCAAGTAATGGGCTTCCTCAGAAAAAAAAAAAACTGTTTGCAGTGATTGAAAAAGGAAAAGCAAGGGATTGACTTTTTTTTTTTTTTTTTTGCAGGGGGACATTTCTTAAAAGAGCAAGTCAATCAGAATTTGATCCAAATGAAATCAAAAAGCATATTGTAGTGCAATTCAGGGCTGCTTGGATTTCTTTTCCTTGTTTCTATTTTAGATTTTCTACTGGGTACAGAGAGTAATTCATTTTCAAAGAAAGATTTTACTTATGGCTTTTATTTCTGATCTCTCCTTTGACTATTAAGTTTACTTTTAGATTTTAATTTTTGACTTCAGGGACACATTTCAACCAAAATGATTCTTCTCTGCAACTGTCTTATCTTTCTCTCTCACACGTACATAAAATCTTGATTGCTTCCCAAAATTTCTTACCATGATTAACCATGAGATGTAGTTTAGTCAAGTCAGATATGACAGCAACCTCACAAATTCTTCCTCTGTTGCTAATGGCATGGTGCAGTTTTATGTTCTAAATCTGCCATTGCTTTCAATATTCTTTAGCATGATGTTAAAAAACGCTATAGAGGAGAGATGGTGGACAAAGACAATGTGTACATCTAAATACAAACACATGTCAATCTGTTGAATCTGAAGTAACTTCATTCCCATACAAAAACTGTGATATGACTTAGTTTCTATTCATGAATGCTGTCAGCCTTGCACTATATAATGTTCATATTTACTAAGAGCACAGAATACTTTAGTTTGGAAGTCTGTCATAAGAAAATTATAATATTCTATCAGAATTAAGAGAATCATCCGTCTTCTATCTTCTGATGAACGTCAAAACAGTATAAGATTTCATCTATTTGGAATGTATCCTTAATATCTAAGATAGACAAAGAAACAACAGACAAATGAAGGTTTACAAAACCTTTAGCTATACAAACATGCCGAGAACAATAACAAACTTCAAGAATGAGAGAAAAGTAAAAAGTTAATTAAATTGTCATGCTGATTACCCCCTACTTCATGGTGCTAAATTCTGTGTCATCTATCAGTGTCATATATATCCCCTTACTTTTACCAATATTGTCTCTAAGTATCTTCCTAAGCTGGTATTTCTCAATCTTATGCTTATTTTTAAATTTATTTAGGACGAACATAAAGCAAACAGATACTAGATGATTAATCGTGTCCTCAGTGTCTTTATACAAAGGATAACATGGATCTTCCCCATTCCTTAGAATATATGCCTAGTAGCATCTTGTTAACTGTTATGGCCCTGGAAGGCTCACAAAGAGAACAGAACACCATGGTTATAGTATAGGTATATATTTACAAGAACAAAGGATGGTTACAAGAACATAGGACAGTAAGCTAGTTCACATAACTGCAGGGGGGCGAGGTTAGCTTCCGGATCTAGACTGACTTTGTATTGCTGCGTCTTCCAGTATTATGGAGAATGGTTGAGTCCATCAGTAGGTGATTCCACCACAAAATTAACAGATTTTAATCTTGAGCAGCCTTCTGTTTTTTATTTCAGCCTAGTGCTCCATAACCACTGATGGGTCAAGTTTTTTTGACAACATCAAGATCTTTTACTCACCATCTAAAGGTTTTTCTTCCAAGTTGGTTTTGGAGTTTCTTAGGTTTTTAGATTTTGCTTTTTGTTCAATGTTTTTGGATCATTTTTATCATTTCACCTATTTCATCTTATTTGTATAATTGTAAATCTTGTTTGAAATGTTGATTGTTTTTTTTATAATTGAGTTCTTCCTTTTTTTGAATTTACACTTGTAAATGAGATTTAACATACAATGATTTATTAGTCTTAGATATTTTTCAAGTCCAATGGTTGCAGTCTAAATAGATCAATCATCTGCTTCTGTCTCTCCCAGGCAGCCAGAAGTGATCTACATCTGCTTTAGAATAGTGCATATTATTATCATCATTTTTATATTAATATACATATGTGCATCACACCTTCTATCATAAACTAGTCATGAACGATTCCATAAAAAAACTGTTTGAACATGAAAATAAGAGAAAATTAACAAAAGAAAGCAAAAAAAAACAGAAACAAGAAAAGACAAGAAAAAAGGAATCAAAGGGTGAAAGAAACAAAGTAAAGAGTATCTAGTATCTCCAAATTAATTTACAACACAAGTTTTTCACCTTACGACCAGTCTCTTGGGTACTAGAATTACTAGAAATAGCATGACCTATAGTTTTTCAGGGGTGGAGAACAGCTGACTGAACATATAACATGACATAAGAGACTTTCCAACCAACTATAACTTATCAAAAGTCTCTAAACCATCAACTTTTTGTAAGAGGCCCTGGTTACTCATAAATACAAAATAAACACTAAGACTCTGATTCTTTCAATCATTAACTAATTCAAAACCTTTCCATTTGTCCACCACCTCTGAACTCAGTTGTCAACAAACCTGTAAACTATTCTAGATACAAAAATCATGAACATATGCATTTTATTTCAACCCCATCCAAATATTGCAAATATTCTATCAAAGAACTTTTATTCTTCATTAATTTTTTTTCATTTCATTCATAGACTAAAGTTTTGTTCTCTTTATGAAGAACAAAAAACATCCTGTACATTTCACAATACATTCAATTCATGGAAAGGACTCAAAGTGTAAATCATTGTTTATATAAAGGAGACAGATTTCTTTTATCTTTTCATGATCACTACAAGTATTTTACATATGTATATACATTATATATATCTAACTCATAAATAAAGCATTAAATTCTTACATTGATCTTTCATCACTGGAATTTGAGCTCAAGTTATCATTATTATTATTAATGGTACAAATATTTTTACTGTCTTCTATTGTTCAGAACAAAAAGATGAAATTCATAAAATGGCTTAAGTTATCTGATCTTGATTTTTCTCTTTATCTTTGAACACTTTACTCTTTATAAAAATAAAGATGGCGACTTTAGTTGAGGGTGACCTGAAGCCTCCCTTTTCAATAGCTACTACACCGAGGTGTTGGGGAGGGTGCTACTTCTTTCCCTGGATTGCTCCAATTTACCCTTGATTCTTACCTTATAACGCTGAGTGTTAAGAAAAGTGGCATCAAGTACCATTTTTTGAGTCTTTGGTATGACTCAACTCAACTTATTTCAATTTTTACCTTTTCTTTTGTTATTGTCATATCAACTTTGTATATTATTGCTATTGTTATGCATTTCCTTATATATTTTGTTTCGTCTTTCACTTTAGATTCAACATTTCTTACTTTTTCATGCAGTTTTATTATTATTATTATTGTTGACATAATTATCATAATCTTTGGTTTTCATCATTATCATCATCAATATTATCTTGCACTTCTCATCTCTCATTACCCTTACCAATTTTCTTCAGCTTTTCATCCTTCCTTTTTATTCTTCTATCTCTAACCTTCCATATTTTCCTGACATTTTTCACTAACATTATTCTTTTACTGCTCTTACCTTTGTTTTTTTCTTATTGGTTTCTATTTTTTAATCAATTCTTCTACATAATAATATAGGCAGCTTTCTAACCTTTTGTTTTCTCTTCACTCACTGGGTTCACATAGAGTTTCTAGACTCTTCTCCACCATGGCAGCATGTAATGGCAAATCCCCAATAAATAAATAAAAAACAACATGAACATTTTTAACAATTATTTTTTAAACAATTATCCATTTACTGGAGAAAAATAATTGAACCAGTCCATTGCTAAAGATTTTCGATTTAATCAGCATATAGCAAATTGGAATCTATGATAGAGGGGATTGTTGAAGCTGCATTAGCATCCAAAATGGTAAGTTATAATATTAGTTTCCCATCCAGTATCCATTTTTGCTGCATATAATATTCATCATTATCAAGTATGTATTTGTTCAACGCCAACGCCACAAAACAGGATGCAATACAAGATCAATTTTTAAACAGAATACAACTGGTTTGAATTCAAAGTTTTCCTTCTAGACTAGTTGCCATACCAAGGTTAAAGAGCTCAGTCTGTCCCTACTATTTACCCATAGCTGGGAGCAGTTGAATGCATACCTTTTCAAGGGCTATTTGCATTAGGTAAAATGCAAACAGTCTCATCCAAGATTTGAGTCACCATATCCTTTTCCTATGATGATAACCATGGATAACTATGATGCCACGAGTGCCTCCATAATTTTCAAGTATGTATATATGTAGAGGTACATGTTTATGGGAGTATGAGTATGTGTACTTGTAAATATATTTTTAAAAGTCAACAAAACTTTATTGTAATATTTTAATTGTGAACAATTGTTAAATATGCAAATGCTGCTCTTATAATCCTTTGACAACTCACTTGTGCATCATTGAGTTTTGAGTCTTGTTCAACAAACTGGGTCTTAGTTCATTTGAGTAAATTCATGATGGTGGAAAAGAGTTTGGATTATAGTTTGGGAGATTTTTTTTCTTCTGCTCTAGATATTTGATGATAGGATAAGATTAAGTCAGTTTTTGAGATGATACAGGTGTCAGAGATCTTTGATGTGATAAATTGTGTTTCTTTTTTTATTAGACGCATTACTTAAATCAAAGTTGTGGCCATAGGTATTGCCATGGTGGCATTAGTCATAATGTTCATTGTCAGGGAAAAGATGCATTGAATAAGCACTCCATAAAACAAGTACAGCAAATCAAGCCCAGGTTTCAACAACATATCCCCCATCTTCACTAAATTAATACTGGAAGTATACTAAAAGAAACAACAAAGAATGAAGCAAAATAATTTGAATAAATATTCAAATTTTTATGAAGACTGTATATATCATTTTTTAATGAGAAAAGGGCATGCTTTTCTCCAGTTTGTCATATGTAGCTTTTGCCTTTGTAAAATAAAACTGACATTTCTGAGGAAGTCATTCCCATAGCAAAAACGCCAATTTGATTCTTTGTATTGTCTTCCTTTTTTTTCTTGCCAAAAGATTTTATTCCAAATCTTGCATATTCTATTTATATTTTGGGTTGAGTCATAAATAATTTCCATTTTAGTAAAATAGAATTTCTTCATAAATAATTTAACACTGAATTAATTTCAATCAGTAGTATATTCACTATTATTTCAAATCACTTCTTGCCATTTATCAGGTTGCCTGTTGATTTCTCTCAAGTAAAATTCAACTGTTTTAAACTCAAGAAGTTTTCCACGAATGTTTTTAACTGATCTTCTTGAGAAATTTTTTTTCATTTAGAGCATTTTGTTGGGAATGAAAAAGATGGAAATTATTTGCAAAGTTTTGTGAATATGATGAATGAGGTAGAACAGGCCAATCAAAATTCAGTATTTTTTCTGTGTGATTCTTGCTAAATGAGGCCTTATATTATCATGGAAAAGTACATTTCTCCTATTGACAAATGTGGGGTATCTTAGAAGATTTTTATGCACATATTGTAGCTATTGTGAGTATATGTCTGCATTGAATGCTTGACTGCAGAAAAAAAAACTCAAAATGAATAATACTGCAGTGATCTCACCATACACATAGCATAATTTTCTTCCTTGAAGCTTCACCTTTGAGGTTGGCTGCTGAGATTCATCCTTGTCAACCCATTACATTTTAGATTGAACAGTGGCATAAAAGACCCATTTTTCAGAATGGGTTATTTCTCTGCCTTGAAAGATGGCTTGTTATTATGGATATGAGATCTTCCTTATTCATCTCACACAGAGTATGAGGAAACCAAACTCCCAGCTTGCTCACTTTTTCTACCTTTTCACATGGTGGCAGATTGTAGATTGGAATGTGTTTAAGTCAAGAGTTAATTTTGTGTATTTGCATTCCATCAATTCTCTTAAAGCATCTTGATCAACGTCTAGAGAACTTTCTGGTTTAGGTTTAACTCTCAATGATATATTTCCTGAATGAAACTCTGAAAACCACTTCCAGACTTGGTGATCAGTAATGACGCCTTGGCCATGAATACTAAAAATTTTCTTTGCTCTTTCTGTAGTGTTTTTGTTTTTCTTAATCTCCCACAACATTACATGCCAAATATGCAATTTCACTTCTTTCATTTTAGAAACATGAGATCATAGAATAAATTATGATGCACACTCTTTCACAACTAAAATAAGACTAACTGATGAAGACACTTTTTAATCAGGTAATTTTGAGATGCATTTACAATGTTGGAAATTTAAAATGCATAGGTACAACTTGCTTTTTAAAAACGAAAATTATTTATAACTCAACCCTATATATATATATAGTCCATTTCAAAATATTATGCAAAACTGTAATGCCATTGTAAATTTAATTTAATGAAAGATGGAAAACGATTTAAAGCTGTTAACATAACAAAAATGAAGATATTTTGCACACTATTAAAAAAAACAAGCAATTTTTGTAATAGCTTTACATTTTTGTTCAGCAAAGAATGTAAACAGGCTATTCGCCTACAACTTACAGCTTTGCGGAAATTCAACACTGAACCCACAACCTCCAATTTAATCTCTTTTAAGTTCCACCGAACTAATGCCCGTAAAATCATCAAAGAAGCCAAGAAAAAATCCTGGAAAAATTACGTGAGCAAGCTAAATACCACTTCTAACACCAAAACAGTTTGGCTCATGATTCGAAAAATAGCTGGTAAAAAACAATCAACTCCATTAAAACACCTCTCCGTAACAAACCATAAAATAACAGGTAAAAAGGCCATTGAAGATCTTCTTGCCGAAACATTTTCTAAAAACTTCTCCAGCCAATTTCAGACAGAATTCTATAAAGTCAAACACAGCCTCGAAAAGAAAAAAAATAAGTTTTTCTTCAAATAACTCCGAAGAATACAATAAGCCATTTGCCCTAACTGAATTAGTGGACTCTATAAAAACATCCAGGAGGTGGTTATCGTCGTGGGAATTGGACACGGCGACACGAGTTCAAATTCTGGACGAGACTGATTGCATTTCACATAGCACTAATACCCTTGGGAAAGGTATGAATCCAAAATATTCTCCCTCCAGCTATGGGTAAATAGTAGGGCAGACTAGGTTCTTCAGCCTTGGTGAGGCAACTAGTCTAGGAGAAGGAAAACTCTGAATTCAAACCTGTTAAACTCCGCTTAAAAATTGACCTTGTGTCATATCCTGCCCGAGCGGAGGGGTTGGGTAAATATGATAAAAACATCCAACCACTCAGCTGTCGGTCCTGATGAAATGCACAATGAGTTTCTCAAGCAGCTACCAGACGAATCAGTCAAATGCCTACTAAAGCTATATAATAATATTTGGGTGAACGGTACTTTCCCAGAAACATGGAGACAATCATTAATAGTCCCGATCCCCAAATCAGGCAAAGATATATCGAACCCGCAGAATTATTGACCCATTGCATTGACTAGCTGCCTTTGTAAGACGATGAAGTGGATGATAAACTGTAGACTGACGTGGTATGGTCTAATGGTCTAATAACAAATATGCAAACGGGATTCCGGAAAAGGAGAGGAACCACAGATCATTTGATACGACTAGAAACCTTCATCAAAGAAGCCTTCATAAGAAAACAACATCTTACGGCAGTATTTTTTGACTTAGAGAAGGCTTATGACACTACGTGGAAGTATGGTATTTTGCGGGACCTACATGATCTAGGCTTAAGAGGAAGACTGCCGATGTTCATCAAAAACTTTCTCTTCGAAAGAACATTTAGGGTACTCGTGGGATCCACCTTTTCAGACTCACAGCATCAAGAGGAGGGTGTTCTGCAAGGCAGCATCCTCTCCGTTACTCTCTTCTCCATCAAAATTAATAATATTGTAAAATGTCTAACCCCCTCAATCGACTGTGCTCTCTACGTCGACGACTTCGTCATATGCTATCGGGCCACTCATATGAACATAGTAGAGCGACAACTCCTACTAAACTTAACCAAAGTAAATAAATGGACAAGAGAAAATGGATTTAAATTCTCCAAGTCTAAAAACTAAATCCGTGCATTTTTGCTCTCTTAGGAAAATGCACAATGACCCTGTCCTAAAAATTGATGACTCCGAAATACCAGTCGTTAACGAATACAAATTCCTCAGTGTAATATTCGATGAAAAGCTTTCATTCATCCCACACATAAAATACCTAAAAAAACAAATCAACCCGTACCCAACAACTTTTGCGGGTCGTTGCCCACACAGAGTTGGGATCTGACCATCAAACTCAAATTAAGTTATATAGAACTCTTCTCCGCTATCAACTTGACTATGGCATTTTTGTATATAGATCTGCCAAGAAATCTTATCTGAAACGACTTGACCCTATTCACCATGAAAGCTTAAGACTGGTATTAGGAGCATTTAGAACTTCTCCAATTGACAGCCTATACACCGAAGCTCACGAAGCACCTCTACAGATCAGAAGTGAAAAATTAGCCCTTCAGTATTATACCAAACTGAAATCTTCTCCATCTAACCCAGCATATGACTGCACTTTTGATCCAAAATGCAGACAATATTTCGACCAAAAAGAAAACTCAATTAGACCATTTGGCCTCCGTATGGAGCCTATTCTCAAAGAATCCACCATCCCTCTAAATAATATCCATAAAAGCATCTTGCCACAAATACCACCTTGGATCATTAACAATCCAAAAGTTAACCTCCAACTGAATCAACTCCATAAAACAAAGACACATCCCTTCACCTACCAGGAAAAACATCAAAATATCCTCCAACAGCATCCTGACTACCTATGTATCTATATAGATGGATCTAAAGACAACAATAAAACAGCATGTGCAGCAGTCTTAAACAAAATAATAAAAACAAAAGCTCTTCCAATAGAAAGTTCTATTTTCACAGCTGAGGCCTGTGCAATAGACTTGGCTCTCGACATTATCTCGAAAGAAAAACACAAAAAATTCATCATATTCTCAGACTCACTCTCTGTCCTATTATCATTAAACAATAAAA
Organism: Sepioteuthis lessoniana; assembly: GCA_963585895.1. Lineage (NCBI taxonomy): Eukaryota > Metazoa > Mollusca > Cephalopoda > Myopsida > Loliginidae > Sepioteuthis > Sepioteuthis lessoniana. The sequence continues at coordinate 30,664 of CAUZXS010004862.1, forward strand.
ACTAGAGCACCCACTTATTATCAAACTAATTTGCAGACTACTCTCAACATCAAACAAAGAAATCGTTTTTTGCTGGATTCCAAGCCACATTGTGGGGAGAGGAAATCATAGAACAGACGCGGCAGCAAAATCGGCTTTAGACTTGACCCCCGACAAGTACAACATCCCATACACCGGTCTGAAAACTAAAATAATTTCCTCCATAAAAAAAGGCAACAACGCTGGAATAGAAATACCAATAATAAACTATTCCAGGTTAAACCTTTTTGGGGAGAATGGCGCCCAGCTTTCCGAAAATCGCGAAAAGAACAAGTAACAATAACGTGATTGCGTATTGGTTATAGCAGACTTACGCACTCTTTTATACTCAAGCAAGAACAGCAAGCACAGTGCTCGACATGCCAAACTCCCTGCACAATCAAACGCTTTCTCCTTGAGTGTAAAGTTTTTAATGACACCAGAAAGCACTATTTCCACGCAAATACCATGAAGGACTTATTTGAGAACGTCCACATGGATAATGTTTTGTCGTACTCGTATGAGAGTAAATGAGTTCTTTGATTTTAGTATGGTATCATTAAATTATGTGTTTACAAACTATACATATGTGTAAACAGGCTTTGGCATTAAATAACCTATAAAGGTTCATATGCCATTAAACCCAACCAACCAACATTTTGAGAGTTCCAAACTAATTGGTATAATGCAAAATCATAAAATGATAGATAATAAACATGATTTATCACAAACTGAGAAGAATTCTATTATCATACAACTTGGAAAACTCAGTACAATTTTTGAAATAGCAAAAATGCTTTGCAGGGACCATTGAACAATAAAGAAATACAATGAAGAATTTGGTGCATTGTGCAGAAAATGAGAGAATAGTAAGTCCTGAGTAATAAGATTGTGGGAAGTATCTCAAATTAAATATATCATCAGGAAAAAAAGCCAGTCCCAAATGACTTTCCAAGAATATATAGAATTTTTAAAGGACAATTTTTCATCTCGGCTTAGAAAGGAAAAACTCTATAGGAAACATACGTTTATGCAAGACAAACTCGTTTGCAACAGTGCAATTGAGCATATGCACTAGTTAACAACATTACTAAAATGGGTTTCAGAAATTAATGGACTAGCCACCATTTTCTCTAGATCTCAATCCAATTTAAAATCTCTGGAGTATCCTTGAAAGGAAGGTGTATGAAGATGAATGGCAGTTTGCAACTAAAAAGACTTATGACAAGCTATTGTGATGAGAGTAGAAGTTATTACAGCTGAAGAAATTTAAAATTTATCAAAGGCAATCAATGATCTGTGATTTGTAGGAAAGGGTCTTATATTTCAAAGTAAATTTATATCAGAGTTTTTGGTTTCAAAATTTCCTGTTTTTAATTTATTAGTGTCAGTATGGCTTATAAATAATTCTTTACAGCTTGTTTAAATTTTCTTCATTCTGTTTGCCATTTATTGATTTAATCAACGTTTTTCATCACATGGTTAAGAATTTTGCATGACAAAAATACAGAAATTTTATTAATACCTAATATTCTTCCCCACTTCATAGGAGGTGCTTCTGGCGTAATAGTTACCATCATAGGAAATGGACTCAACAACCCAGGTTCAAATCCTGGATAAGGCTGCTTGCATTTCTCATTGTATTAATACCCATGGGAAACTTATGAATCCAACTATCCTCCCTCCATCTATGGGTAAATAGTTGGGCAAACTGAACTCTTTAACCTTGTTATGGTAACCAGTATAGGAGAAGAAAAACTAAATTCGAAAATTATGTAAAATTATTCTTAAAAATTGACCTTGTGTCATATCCTGCTGTTATAGATGTGTTGGTTAAAGACATATTCTTCCCCACTGGTAAATTCAAGTTCAATATAGTCGCAAACATCCCATGATCATGATATATGAATATTTGTGTAAAAAATGAAAATTTTCATATTTTATATATGTGGATGCATATTCTATTTCATATATGTGATATTATTAAAATTCCACATTTGGAACAAAATAAATTATTTTTTTAGTGTCTATTTTAATAGTCATTCAAAAACCTGCATCATTGATTTGTATTCAGCCATTAGAAAAATACTCAAACATCAAGTGTGAGAGTAAAATATAAATAAATTGCAAATTTATTAGAAACTCAGTGACTGAGTATCTAATTCTAACACTATCTTAAAATGTGAACAAGGTTTCCTAAATTAAAAATGATGAAAGTAGGGTTCATAATTAACAAAAATTTTCTTACTCGTCATATAGATACATTAACTTAATATATGAACATTACCATCATAATTCAGATACCAAACAGTTTTAATCTTCATGATTCTGAAATATTGATTAAAATACTTAACATAGAAAGAGCATTGAATCTTGCTTTATTTCTAATTATAATACTATCAAACAAAGATTATGTTCATTTAACTTATATCTATCTCAAGCTAAATTAGTTCTAAATAGTTATCATCATCATCATCATGTCGTGCTGGTAGCACGGATATCCCTGACCCTCTCTCGCCACTCCTCCCTATCGTTCATCGCTCTAGGCAGGTCTTCAGGACAACATCCCGTATCCTCACATAGCTGCTGAATGTATGTTCGAGCTGGTCGTCCTGCTTTTGCACGGCCATGTGTGGGGGTCCATAAGAGTACATCTCTTATGAGTTCGTCCCTGCTTCTCCAGCAGTGTCCTGCATGTCTGGTTCATCTAGCTTGAATAGTTTTCATGATAAGAGGCAGGTGGCCGTACAGTTGGTGTCTTGTGGGGTGTTGCCGCCAGGACTTGTTCAAGATTGCTCGCAGCATTCTTGTGTAATTGTCGTCTAGCTTCTTCTCCTGCTGTTTTGTTAGAGTCCATATAGTAGATCGATGTGACCGCTGCCTGGAAGAAACTGCGTTTCATTTTATCGGTTAGGTCTGATTTCCATATAATCGATAGCCTATTGATAGCTGTCCATGCTTTCGTTAACCTCGTGTCGATGTCCTTTTCGGTTGATGTGACGCTGCTTCCTAGGTAAGTGAATTTGTCTACTAGTTTAAGAGGGGTTCCGTCTAGAGTGGAGACTTAATTTAAATAAGTTTTTATTATAACTAAATTATGCATACATTCAAGATTTTAGTTATGAATTCTAAACAACCAAAATGTCATTTTTTTATTTTTTGAACTCAAAAATATGACACAAGTCTAGTTTGAAACAATGTTGATGAATGCAAAAAATTTTTTTTCTTAATTTTTTTCATTTGAAAATTATTTTTCAGATGAAACATTAAACATCATTTGCATTGTCCTGAAGATTGTCATAAAAACTAAAGCATTGGCAAATTTCCTGTAAAGAATACATCCTTGAAATATTGTTATTTTTATATAAGTTATCAAAAGATTATGAATATTGTGTATATTGAAAAAACTTATTTTCTTTGAAAAATAATAAATAGTCAGTTAATTACTATGTACAGCATATATACCTCTGGATCAAAAAAGGAAGTTACATTTTTAATTAAAATTTCATTTATACACATGTCCCTGGTGATTGCTTTCTTTGTTTAAAGACATATCAACCTTTGTCGGTAATTTAATGCCAAAGCTATCCTTGAAGAAAAAAAGCGATAATACTATTTAACCAACAGCTGGGAAATAAGGTGGTTCATATCTTTCCCCATGGTATTTGTCTGAAAGTGAATACAATAACATGACTAGAACTCAGATTTGCTTACTTCAAGGTTGTAGTACTTTATCCATTATGCAATGGGGGACCCCACTTTTCCCTGATGAAGCTTTTTTAATAAATAGTGGTTCATTATATCTTGAACAGTAGTTTTTATTACATTGTATTGTATTTCCATCTTAATTACTTTGTACAAATTTCTTTTTATTTTGTCACTTCTTCAATGAAATAGCAAATTATGTGATTATCTTTTTATCTTAACTTCTTTTTTACTTTGTTCGAATGTTTTTGCAATTATTTTGTTATTCTTATTTTCAGTTTCTGATAGGAATTATTATTTTAGTGTTGTCTTATACATTACATAATGCAGCCTTCATATATTAATAAATATAATCATGAAATGTTTATGATTATACATGTATAGATGTGTTGGAAACATAAGGCTAATTATAATAGGAATAGAATTCAGTGTGAAGCTCAAGTTACTGGATGAAGCAGTTTGTGATTCACTTCATGCTATTGTCTTTGAGAAAGGTGTGAAATCATCTTTCCCGGCCATGATAAATAGTAGAGGAGACTTGGCCCTCCAACTGATTGAGAAGTGGGGAAAAGGCTTGATTCAAAACTATAGGACACAAGACTAGAAATTCACCCATCAAAACTTACTAATGCTTATTTAGAGGAGAAAACTTTCAAAATACAATTTCAATAGTTAATCGTGAATTAAAAGTATGATTTGGGTTGTTTTTCTTTTTGGAGTTTAGGTGCATACAAAATTATTGAAGGAACCATGGGAGTGCTGTATATCATGAAATGTTGGAGAACTTGCTTCAGTTTGTAAAACATCTTCAACTACTGACAGTTGGTGCAGAAGGATATATTAAGAATATATTTGACTTAGGGCCATATTGCATTATGGGTATTCCATGAATAAAGAAGCTAAAGCCCTGTTCCAAGTGACCCCTTGCTACTTCACATCAATAAGATCAAACTTTCAAATCCCTTCAACATAAGTACAAATGTCTGACCCTGAGTACAAATTATCTTTTCCCTTCCGCATTAGCAGATGTCCATCAAAAAGAACTTTCTTTAAATTATTACTGATTTTCAAACTATAAAAAGTAATAAATGTGATAAAGAACTCATTACTTTAATTTGAAATATTTTTCCCCTGTAGAAATATTTATTTACAAGTGAGTATATTGCATAGACTTTATGCTCCTTGTATGAGCACTAAGACGGGTTGTTATTATAGAAAGCCGAGTAGACAGTAATAAAGTAGAAAGAAAAAGATCAGAGACAAGATAAAAAAACAAAACACAAGACATACGGTAAAGATGAAGAAATTAGTAAACTGAAGAGAATCAGTTGAGCTCATGAGAAGAGACACTAGGAAGGCAGATAGGAAATAATATGGAGTAAATGAGAGAAGTAGCAGTAAAACTAGGACAAGAAAATAAAAAAATTGAAGAATGATGAATTACTTGGACAAAATATGAGGATTAGGTTGGAAGATCAAGTGGGAAGAGTTTAGAAAAAAAGTATAAGATTTAGTATGCAGATTTAGTATGTTAATCTTCATAAAAAAAAAGAAAAAAAAGATCATGACACCTTTGCCAGCAAGTCTGCCAATCACATGGAACTGATTACTGCAATTTTATTGGAAGAACATTCTGCACGTCTTCACAAATAGACAACATGTCATTAGAGAAAAAGGAATGAACAGACAGGCTCTGAGTCTGCATAGCAAGAAAATGGACTAGTTAAAAAATAAATAAAATTCAGTTACAAATATTGGGCATATTTACCTCTGCTCTATTGTAGACAAGTTAAATGTAAAATGAAAAGGAGAAAAATCTCAGAATGGAAAAAAAGTTATAAATATACATTTCCATTGTAAAACAAATTCAATGAAAAAAAAATCAGTGTTGTAATAAACGGCAACTGAAATAAGATGAAAGAAATCCTAGGCAAAAAGGAACAAGAAAAAATCTCTTTGCACATTTCACTAATAAAAGGTACATTTGAGGTGAAAGAGAAAGGAAATAAATGTGGTAAATGAATTTTGTGAAAATAAAATAAATTGAAAGATGTTAAGAATGTGGAATAAGAAATTATGGAATAAAAATGGCCAATAAATTTGGGTGACGTTAGTTATTTGATTGTAGCACATAAGTTCAGTTTATTGTTTTCCTACTTTGACTTGAAACAATATGCAAATAGATTTTATTATTCAATTTTTTTCTTCCATCTTTACTTTTTAGCCCAGATCAATTTTTTTTCTCTGCATTTTTCCTCCTTTTTGTGTACCCTTTTAACTTTTAAGGATTTTTATTTCTCATTTCTCCAGCTCTCAAAATCTCTTGACCACCAAATCGTTTGACTCTGTACAGAGTGAAAATAATATTTTTTACCAAAGATTCAATATCTATGTTAGCAAAAGATGTAACAGAATTGTTACGGGTTACTTAATGTAGTTTTGTTGAATATTTTGCACATGAGGCCTCTTTGTAGTGATAGAAGAATGTTGTTTGAGGACATTTCAACAAAGTAACACTGCCGGACCATAGAAATGCATATTTGCACACACATGTACATCTTATGCAAATATGACTACACAGCATACATGATTGGAAAACACATATAAGTGGCTACAAAACAGCAGCAGGCAGTATTTCCAATGGGCTGTATGCACTGCCAACACTTTAGTCAGACTACAACAACTACTGCTGAACTCAGCCAACCCAACAACCTCCAGAGAAAAAAAATGCTTTTTTTTAGCTTTTTATGAAACATTGTATTTAGTGGACTATGTCTCATCCAAAAATATTTACTTTCTTAAACTATTAAATGTAGTGTTGTTGAATATTTTCCACATTTGGCCTCCCTTAAAAAAAAAAAGCCTTTGTTATCTTTCCCCAAAAAATTATTTTTAGTGGGCTACATCTAATTCAGAAATATTTACTTTCTTAAGCTACTTAATGTAGTGTTTTTCAATATTTTAAACATGAAGCCTCCAGTGAGAAAAAATACTTTTTTCTTCTTTCTCTGAAACATATTTGGTGGGCTATGTCTCATCCAAAAATATTTACTTTCTTAAACTACTTAATGTAGTGTTGATGAATATTTTCCACATTAGGCCTCCAGTGAAAAAATGTTTTTTTTATCTTTCTCTAAAACATTATATTTAGTAGGCCATGTCTCATCCAAAAATATTTACTTTTTAAACATAAAAAAATTAAATTCAAAATAATTTGGTAAGATCAAAGAAAAATAATTGCAGACTATCATGATTTGAAATAATTTTATTGTGTTTAATAGTTATAATTATTTAAGATAATTCCATGAAAACATTGTCTGGAGAAACACACCAATCAATTATCAATATAATTAGAAACCACTTTAATAAACTTGTGATATTATCTCAAAACTTTTGCTTGTCTTTAAAGTTATTCAATTATGAATCGGATTATTTGTCCGAGTTCAAGTTCTTCATACTGGAATAAAAAGACAAACCATAAGATACCCAGAATTTTAAAAAAATAAATGGAGTTTGTAGTTTTAAAATTCAGCCTATTTTTGATATCATTCTTCCAACACTTTTGTATATCCATATGATATGCTGTAGTAATTGATAAGATTTGATGCTATCTGTTTCTGAAGATTCTCATTTTAAAATATTTTCTTCTGATCAGTGATTTTAAAGTTAAATAGTTAAGAAATGTCAAAGACTTACCTTCCTTTGTTTTTATTTTCAAGCGTTTTTTCTCCAATATGAATGAAAGCCAATAGACATTTACTGGAACCACTGATTATAAACTTTGAAATGTTTTATTCACTCAATATTCTAAGCTACTTTTCAAGCATATCTGACAAATTCAAATTTATTTTATCACTAAAGAGACCCACTTGGGTAAATCAGTCTTTGAAAATATAACTTAAAATGAAACAATCATAATATAAAAATACAAAGCAAGGTAAAAATTATAAATGTACAAGACATTTTATATATATATATATATATATACTTATTCATTGAAACATTTCAGTACATTTCAACATTGCATATTTATAGTATTGCAATTCTGTTAGAAATTATTATATGTATTATGTGGTGTATTTGCTCATTGCTTAAGATAAAGAATTTCAATTTTTCCGGTATATTGATAAAAGAACAAATGTTCACCCCTTTTAATACTGGACAAAGTAGCATCAGACCTTGATGTTTTGAAGAGAGATTTTGCTACGCTTTTTGAATTAAACATTCGGTTCAGATAATATTCCAGCCGCTATCTAACTAAACGCATAAGTATCTGATTAATGATTAGAAACATTCTGTGTACACAGATCAAAATGATTGCATCTTCTTAAAATGATTTTTACAAAAGTTTTATGAAAAATGTTTGCAATAAATTTTTAGTTCAAGCATAAATCCAATGCCGAATTTTCATTGTTTGTTTTTTTTAACCAATCAAAAAGGACTTACAATTATCCAATAAGAAAACAGACAAAATAAGCCTTCTCAACTGCCTACCATAAAGGCACAAATATTTTAATTCATGATTAAATCTTTGGTGTCTTAACACGAGAGACATCTTAATTCATCATGCAAACAGATTAATATTATTAGATTTCTTTTTTGCTGAGCTGTGCATCAATCTTTTCAGCTAATAAATCCTGTTATAAATTGTGATGTTTTCAACTCTTTGTTAATTTTATCAATTTCAAACTGTTCAGTTCAAGATCTATTTAATTTAATGTCTGTTTTTCCCCCACCACAAATAACTTATGCAAACATGTAAATTATCATCTTACTGATAGTGTGTGTGTGTGTATACATGTATATAAATGTATATATATATATATATATATATATATAGCCAAGAGTTTGAGAATGAACATTTGCAACAAAAAATGGTATGAGTGTTAGATGAATGGAATTGGCAGCATACTAACATTTAACTTTTTGTTTATTTTGTTTTAATGGAATTTAAAAGTCACTTCTTTGAGAAACCTATTAAAACACACTTAAAACATTAGTCATGGAAGTAATACTCCTCTTAGGCAACCTGTCAACCAATGGGAATAACTGTATAAAATTCTTTCTTGGAAAGTTGCCAATCCTAAATGCAAGGTAAAAAAACTGGTTCAATACAATATATTTTTGTTCATCATTAGCTTTTGAAAGCTGATTTTTTTTTAATCTTATAAAAAAAAAAACTTTAATATTATAGGTTTGCTTTGGTTGTGCTTTATGGCATGTCAACTCTTGTGGCTTATTTAATGCCAGACCTTGTTTATACACAATATGACTTGTAAGCCAATGGTTTGTAGGTAACATTATGTTTAAATGAACAAGAGCGCATTCATTTGCCCATAGTTTATTGGTTTCAAGTTAGCTTATTTGGTTTAATGGCATATCAACCCATGGTGGTTATTTAGTGTTAAATCCTGTTAAATATATTTTTGATCTGTAAGTGAATATTTTGTTGATAACTTTATTTTTAAATGAGTTAGAGCTCATTTGTTTGCACCCAGTTAAATGGTTTCAAGTATTGATAACACTAATTATTCTATTTAATATTAATCATTTGTTTGTACATAATTGAACATAGAGTTAAATAGTTTCAAATATTACTATCAAATACTGACAATTCTCTATAATCTCTTTTATGGCATATCAACCCGTGTGGGTTATTTACTGTTTGATCTTGTTTATAAATATGTTTAAGATATATAATTTATAAATGAATAGTTTACATGTGACTTTATTCTAAACAAGCTATTTGGTAGAATGCAGTTAAATGGCTTCAAGTATTGTTATTTAACACTATTAATTCTATTTATCAAGTATTCCTATATTATACAAACAATTTGCACACAGCTGTAGTATTTCAAATAACTAATAATAATAATAATAATGATAATCCTTTGTAAATCATTGAACAATTCTATTTGACCCATAAATGGGACACTAACAGTTACTACCAGTACAGATCAGAGTGGATCTGGGAGTAATGGTAATGAAGGGATATTCAACATTCCTGATATTCCAAAATTGGAGCCTCAACATGAGATACATTTTAGTGTCATTCCCAGGATATAGTTTCAAGTATTGCCATCAATCACAAATAATTCTATTTAATAATAGTCATTTGCATACAGTTAAACAGTCTCAAGTATTGCAATCCCAGCACAGTTGAGCCTTAGCCACTGCCTTCTGGTACCTTTAAAATGAAACAGGATAGGGTACGTGTTTGCCACGAGTAATTTGAAGAATATAATTGGGACAATCATATAGATGTTAGTGTTTGACATTATCAGCCAATGGTCTAAACTGGACCTTTCCAACTGCCCATCTAGACCAGTAGGGGCCAAAGTTGAGTGTTGCAAGTCATATGACCATTTCGTTTGCCAAGTTACAGACTGCTCAGCTATCAAGATCCTGTCCTCAAGCATAACAGATTGCCACCCACAGCCAACTGATGGCCTGGTTGGGAGAGGGTGCAGTCAGCATATTCTACAGTCCCAGCCAACAGGGTAATTTGGTTTGCTATGGTTTCTTTGTTAAATGGCATATCCACCTTTGCTGGTTATTTAATGCCAAGTCCACCCTTGTAGAAGAATAGTTCCGGTTCAATTAATCCACAGCTGAGCAGGGCAATTTAATATTATAAAAGGAGGAAATGAAAATTGATGCAAGAATCTATCAAATTGCAATGTCAGAAATTTCCTTTAATTTTATCTTAAACAACAAGTTAATTTTAGTATTTTGTAACTTCTGGAGTTAATCAAATTTTCAAGTATTTTGATATTTACTAAATTTACTGACACAAAACTGAATAGAGAAGACTGGGGTAGAATTACTCTACCACAGGTAGGACCTGACACGAGTCAGTTTTTAAGCTGAGTAAAACGGCAAGGTGCCCAACCAAAACTAAAGAACTCCATCTGCCTCGCTATTTACCCAGAGCAGAGAAAGAAGAAATGGATCAATGCATTTTCCAAGGGCATAAGAACAAAATTAAATGCAAAAAGCATCGTCCAAGATTTGAATTCAGTTCACTGATTCCATTTCCAACAATGATAACCGTTATGTTAAGAGCAATTTTAATTTTAGAAGATAACATTGTCTCAATGTTCTAAATAGAGAAAGTCTGCTAATCTTGAAAACCATCATTCAGAATCCTTTGTTTAAACTTCAACTATTAATGTCTCCTGGTTATGCCACTAAACTGCATCTAATGGTGAGGTTCCTGCTCCAAAACTCGGGCGGGGAGTAGAGTATCCTTTTTATTGTCATTACTTCCAGGTTCACTTTGATCTGCAGTAGTAATACCTATTAGAGTCCCATCTAGGGTCCAATAGATCTGTTAGAGGTCCCATCTAGGGCTCAAATAGATCTGTTAGAGGTCCCATCTTGGGGTCAAATAGATCTGTTAGAAGTCCCACCAAGGGGTCAAATAGATCTGTTTAAAAATCCTTCGCATTCGATAGCTCCGTGCGCAAAAAATGTTTATAAAAAATAAATAAATAAAAGAGACACAACACAAAAAACTGTAAATATGAATGTACACTGAACGTGTTTCTCAAACCTATAATCCTAGAATAACCCAGGATAGGTTGACATCCTCTTAAAACCAATCAATTAATCAACTATTAGTCCCATTAGGAACTCATGTAAGTACAAATATTGACAAAACTTAGTTTAGGATTAAGGTTAAATGGGGGAATCCTGCCATTCGTCCAAATTTTTTTATCACAGCTTAACTTGAAAATGAATCTTCAAAATCGTGTTTTTAAAACTACTAAAAGCGCTGGTTGGAAACACTCAACTAATTCAACCATTAAAACAGCCTTTGAATGGTCAATTTAATTTTTCAAGACAATTTTCTCGGAAAGTCTCTAAAATGTTGTGAACAATTCCGAGATGTTTTCTAGAATTTCAAATGAATACAAATAGGAAAAAAAAAAACAAAAAAAAAACAGAAAATGAATTTTATGCCTAAGATGGCTTCTGTCTCCTTGAACGAACAATTCATTGTTTTGGCCTTTACAAACAAGGAAATCTTCATTTCTACAAAGGATTTATTTCATTATTTATCTCTAACTGCACAAAACAAACAAATGAATATTTTTATTGTAAAAAATATAATTCAACGCACAGTCGTCAGAGAGAGAATAAAAATGCAGAAATAAAAATATATCACTAGAAATAAATATTTCAATTTCAGAACGCAAAAACGTAAAATTGCTATTAAATGCTCCACTCGTCTGTAAAATAAGTTTATGCCCAAAAATACTTCAAGATTTATTTAATGTCCCACAAAATACTCACTTAAAACGGAACCGTTAAAGTTAAAGTTAAATGTGTCCATCTTTTTTTGTGACAACATACAAAAAACTTAATCAAATACAGTTTTAGTATAAAGCTGCAGAACGGGTATCTAGTCTTTACTTTCACTTTTCAGAATTAAACTACCCAATCAACAACTTTTTTTCGCTCATTTATATTGACCAAGTTTGGTGCAAATAAGGATTTGAATAAATTCTAATTTTAAATAAAATGGATTTGTTGTGGGGTACTTTGGACGAGTTTTCATTTTCCAAAAGAAAATGGCTTATTAGATTTAATTCAAACTTATCTTTTTTTATTTATTTGCTTTTTTTAACATTCGTTTTTCACCGAAATTGTGAAAATGTTACTAAAAATAAAACAGAATCATAACTTAAATATAATGCTAGGTAAAATAAAAATGATTGATATAAAATACATGATATATATCATCTTCAATTCATTGATAGCACAGAGTTTCCACACTCTCTCGCCAGTCGTTCCTATCGTCCATCGCTATTTGCAGGTCGTCTAGACTGACTCCAGTGTTCTCACGGAGCTAATGTTTTCAAATTCTTGTCGGTCGGCCAACACTCGCGCAACCATGTTCAGAAGTCACTTAGAGAATGTCTTTTATGAGTTCGTCCTTACTTCTCCAGCAGTGCCCTAAATATCTTGTTCGTGTTACTTGGATAGTTTGAGATAAGAAGCAAGTGGTCTTACAGTTTCTGTTTTATTGGGTATTGCGTCTAGGATTTGTTCCAGACAGCGCATAGCATTCTTGAGTAGTTTTCGTCGACCTTTTCTTTCACGTGGTTCATTAGCATCCATGTGGTGCATCCATTCAATAGTACTGGCACAGCCACAGCTTGGAAGAAATCCCTTTATATTTTATCAGAAAGATCAGTTGTCCATATGATCGATAACCTGTCAATACCAGCCCATGCCTTCGCTTGGCGTATATCGACATCCTTTTATGTTGATGAGCTATGCTGCTGAAGTACGTGAACTGGTCTTATAAATTTAGAGACTTTGCACTTAATGTAAAGATGGCTCATTCTTATTTAGAATATATGAACTCTTATTTTCGTCCATCTAGGGACCAATACTCTTGTAGCAGAAAGAACTTCGTATTTTCTTTTGGCGCGTAAATTTATTTTACCGTTATGGTCGTCGCATATTTTCACCCAATGAGGATGACTTATCCTATTCTGCCTGGACCATTTTTCCTGGGCAACATAAAAATGGTGAAAGCCGGCCAAACTCTCTCTTCCTCAGAATCTTTCGAGCAGGACGGACGTACTTTCTGTCCTCTCTCTTCATAGCGACAGAACCCTTACATCATGAGGAAAGCCATCTAATTTATGAACCTTTGAGTCTACTCTTCTAGACCAAAGGCTCCCAGTTGAATATAAAACAGATGTATTTATTCCACCACTTACAGGAACACTTTTATGTCACCTCTAACTTTTGCTATGTCTACAGCGACACATAATTCTGCTCAGACATTCAGCTATTTCATTCCTCCTAACTCTGTGGGAGATCATCATTCCCACTACTATAGGACTATGCTTATGGCTGACTACAACATTCCTTATCTTATTCAGCAACAAACCCTTTGCTATGACAGTAGCGATGCAAATCTCGCACAGACTCCTAACTGCCTTATTCCATCTCTATTCTGCTTGTCTATTTTGAAGACATTTATTCCTCATTCCAAAATCTATGGGACTTAGAACAACTGGCTGAACGCCAAATGCCTGTTCATAATTCTTTAACTGTTTTCTTTCCACTACGACGACCAGCACAAAGGCTACCTCTCAACTCAAGCCTTTATTAAACTTCTAAATTAAAAACTTTCGGTATCTTCGTTAGACTCATATAATTTATACTTTAAATATAACGGAGAGGGTAACTTAATCCCCTTCTTCGTTAAACCCTCAGTTGCTTGCACCAGGCTATGCAACTGAGTTTCAGCTTGGGCAAAAATATTTGCGAGAAGTGCTAGATCATCTGCGTTGTCTGCTTCTGTCAGAGTTTCTACAGTATATCATGTCCTTCATGTTCTTTTTTATGTGAAAATATTTTCTTTTATTAAATCTATTGACGTTCGTTGTACAGATTATAAATATATATGGAGCTAATGTATTTCCTTGCAAGGTTACAACGACAATGTCGAAGAAGTCGGTGTCACCATCAAATGAGCGTACCATTACTTTCGATTTTTTGTAAAACATAATAACGGTAACAGTCACTTTGGTAGACCATTTGCCAATGGCTCAGGAGACCGGGGTTCAATCCCAGACCGAGTCTTACTAAAATCTAAAAAAATGGTACTAGATACCGCCTTGTATTATAAGGTATGTATCAAGAGTAAAGTGGAGCAATCCAGGGAAAGGAGCTGTGCCCTTCTCTAATCCTCGGTGTGGTAACTATTAAAAAAGGGGCTTTCGGGTCACCCTCGACTACGGTCGCCAACTTTACTTCATATGCTATTAGTTTTTGTTCCATCTTTCATCTTTGTTAGGAATCAAACTAATTCATTTAACTATTTCCGTACATTTCAGCATTTCATGTTAATTTTTATTTTGTGATTCTATCAAAATTTGTTGATTTCTTTCTTTAGATATAGAATTCGAATTTTTCAGGCATTTTGGTGGGGAAAAAATGATTAGCCCATTTTATATTTAAACAAAAAACGTTTTTGAAATATCAAATAAAACACAAGACAATGAACATAAATGATATTGCATAAAAGATTACTCTACATTGCATTAGAGTTATATATTATTATTATATTTCATTTCAAATTACAATTTGTATGTTATTTTCGTCTTTAAAACAAAGAGCGTAACGTTCGGTGAGGAACTATCTTCAGTCCAAATGTCCGAGACAATATATCCACGACTGAAATGTCAAGTTACAAATTTATTATCACTTTTAAAAAGGCAGTCGATGCAAATTTTATTCTGTATATGTTATTTGGCATCAAATATTTCAATTATATACTCACATGCACACACAGGACTTTAAAAATCTCCGAGTTAATTAAATAAAACGTAGGAAAACTTCAGTTTCCGCTAAAAGTGAATTTTGTGTAACAGTCCTTAACTCATGTGGGTCACCAAATCTTAAAATAGAAAAAAAACACGTATGTCAAATTCCAAATATAATTTTGACCTATTTTGCTGCCAAAAAGCTTGTGAGCCTGAACATACCAAATCCCCTGAAGTAGTTTGTAGCTGTCGAAGAAGATAAATGTTAAATTCTTCAAGCCGTTCGAAAAATATCAGTCCCAAAAACTCCCGATGATAACCAAGTTTTATCCTCAATGGAATTCGAGTTTTTCGCTTTCTTTTATTTTCAGTCTGCTGGAACGGAAATATCAATGATTTTTTTTTTTTCTTATTAATACTAAATCTGATGACCCGTTTGTATGTCAAAGTCCCCAATAATTTTAAGCAAGTCAGATTCTGGTGTTTGCATCTACCGTTTGTTAGTATGGTCAAACTTTAGCCCGTTGCATAATAACTTTACCATCCAGTCATTCCTTTCCTTGCATTTATAACAATATGAGGGATTCACTGGTGCTAAAAACTTATGGCGAGCATGAATTTTTTTTAGGAAAATGTAATTTTCCTTTTATAAAGATATACAACAGGCTTATTGACTTTGAAAGAAATGCAAAAGTCAATTAAAAAGGTCAGTGAGGGACTAGTACAAACCCAAATTTCATATTGTCAAAACGAAAAGTAAGCAGACTTAGAGTTTTGTCGATTTTAATCATGACATCGCGAAATAACTCTTGCCTACCTGTTGAGGTTAACTAATCAAATCTTTGGATAGATTAATCAGATCTTTGATTTATTGTTTTGATTAATGTGAAAAGAGATACTCCCCCACAAGGCGTGGACTGGGAACCTTAATTAACCAAACCTCTTTATTGTGGTTTGATTGGAAGACCAATCTGATACGTGGAAGGGATACTCTTCCCACAGACGTAGATCAATGCATTTGATTGGCTGACCAGTCAAAAAGTAGTAGAATACGAAATGATCTGTGATTGGTTAGCCAATCGAGAATTTTGTTCCTGGAGGAATCTTCTCTAAAAATAAATGTTTTTTTGGGTTAGAGAGAAGATATCCGATTTTCCATATTGACATACTGAACACAGGAGAATAAGAAAAGAAATCTCTCCAAGAACTAAAGAGTCTCCAGCAAAACCTCTCTCTCCGAAAAATTGAGTAACGTAGAAAGACTTTACCAGCCAGATACCTCATTAGTCAATCTCTCAAATACAACAAAAAGCGACACAATCTTGTCTTTGAATTTCCAACACACTGGCAAATTGCTCCAACGAACCACCCCAACAATCAGAAGAAGTTCCGAATAGCTTGCATCATCCCCTATTTGTAGATCTTTCAAATACGATGTGGACACAGAGGGAGTAGATAAACAACTAGCTGCAAACGCATGTGGTAGTCACTGAACTAAGGCCACAATCAAGTACCATGACTAGCATACGACCACACATTCCTTTCGTGTCAATTTGCTGCATTCGATTATTATGTAATTATCTCCTTCGTACCAATATCCTCATAGTTTACACTAGTTATTCTGACTTAAATAGTTCCATGATATTTTCTGAGAAAATACACTTTTCATCAATAAATAAATTGGTACCGAAAATTTTATTGAAATCTGATAATTAGTTGAACGAGTATCTGGAAATGACTTTTATTTACAGCAAAAAACACACGTTAATAAAATGTAACTCATCATCGAGAATTATTTTTGTTCATTATTCTATCATCTGGACAGTAGCATACAACTGTGGAGTGTACAGTGATATCTCAGTACAATTGCATAATGGAACAAAAAACTTAGTTTTCCATTATGATTATATCACTGAGTGAGATTAATATTCATTTATGAATTAACCTCTCTTTTCGGTAGTTACTATATTGTCTCGAACAGGGACTTCAAACAGAAGGACACAAAAGAACATTAAGTCAGAGAAAGAGACACGCGGCCAAAAAGTCAGATAAAGAGTGGGATTTACACTAGTTATAATGCTAATCAGCAATACTACTAATAAGCGACTATTTCATGTTGATTGGTTGTGTTTTATGGCATATCAATTTTAGTGGGTTACTTAATGCCAAATCCTATATATATATATATATGTATATATATATATATATTTTTTAAACAATTAGTTAGTAGGTAATATTTTTAAACAAGCTAGAGTTTGTTTGTTTTCATACAACTAAATCGTTTCTAATATTGTTATTTATTGTTTGCACAAAATTAAATGGTTTCCAATTTTGCTATCCAATACTAATTGTTCTATTTGCATACAGATTATTTCAAGTAGAAACAGTTTTATTTAACCCATTGGTGGGACCCTAAAAGGTACTGCAACTACAGATCTGAGTGAACTTGAAAGTAATGATAATGAAAGAGGATTGAACATTCCCCAAAGCTCCGAGACTGGAGCCTCACCATCAGATTCAATTTAGTGTCATATCCAGGACAATTGCCGGAGTCGTGGGAGGGGGGCTTATCCTACTTTTTGTTACACGAAAAGGAATACTATATGATACTAAGTGGGATATCTGAATTATCATTAAATGTTTGGGGGCAAATTTTTCTTTAATTCCGTTTTTACTTTTGGTCAATTTGGTTTTTTCTTTTTTCACTTTTGATAAATTTAGAATTTTTCTTTTTTCAATTTTATTGTATTTCATGGGTAAATTGCAATACATTTTACACTAAACATTATCAAAACAAAGAAAAAAGCAAAATTCAAAGTTTTATCACATTTAAAGAAATAGCAGATATAATTTCTGTTTATTCAACAACCGCTTTTCAAACACTTTCTATTTGTGCGTGCTATCTGTCATCTCAAGTATGTCTTCCCCACATTAATGAATTGACAAATCTATTTCTTCTTATGTTATGAAACAAAACAAATTTCCTCTTGTTCAGTTGTGTGTCTTAGTTGTCTGTCATCTCAAGTACACCCTCCAGACTAATATGAGTTGTCAAATTTACCCTTTCTAAACTTATAAAACAAAAAAAATTCTCATGTTCTGTTGTGTGAGTTATTGTTCTCTAATTTGTCACCCCCTCCACCACAATAGATCTTTGAAACAAGCCGATGTAGATTTCACTAAAGTTCTTATTAAATGTATATACAATTTGATTATAAATACTTTTCAGCTTTTGATGTTTAAGTGAAAGCGACTAAAATATTAAATTACATTCTACCCTTTTCTAGAGAGAAACATGGCCTGGGGCCAGCGACAAATTACCACGTATTAGAAAAATATGAGTTACGAAAATTGTTCTGCCGCGTGCCTTAGTAAAGTAGTTTGTGAGAGACAAGTTTGAGCCATCCTTGTCTTGAAAATTGATTTACTCTTATACACGTGCTTAGAAGTTTTTAGTTTACATTTATCACACCGTATAGTGTTAATTTTCCCTTTTCAATTTTACATTTTTCTCTGTAAATAAAACGCAAAAATAAATTATTATTTACTTATATAATTGTATCGACTCGAATAAATAAGAGATTATATTATAATATTCGGAAGATTATATAAGTAAATATCGAAGTATTAATTGTCAATCACAATTTTTGATTAAATATCACTTGTGTACAAGAATGTTTTCAGTTCATTTCAAATTTTGCGTTCGAAAATATGCAGAGTTGAGTAACACATTCATGGTTTATATGGGCCATCTGCCAAATCTTTTTTTAATCCAAAGTATAAAAGGTGTGTGATGTGTAAATTGTCGCGTTGCCTTAAATTATTAATTTTGCGCATGCGCTTTGTTTCAGGTTTGTGCAGCAAACTGGAGTCAGTTGGACATTGTCTGTGAGAAAAACAGCATGACACAATTCACTCCTCCAGAAATTTGAAAATGTCATGCTGTACTCAGTGGCATTTCCGACGGAAACCCATTATGAAGATTTCACAGTATTCGAATGTCAATCTAAAAACACTTTAGAGGATTCGAAAATAGTTGGATGAGTCCAGTAGTAATTACGAAGGTACTGTTGCTCGGAAACTTCACTCTGATCATTCTGATTAGAAAAAAAACATCCCAATTTGTTGCTGAGATTCAAATCATGATTGACAATGATACCAACAAATCAATCAGGCCTATAGCTAAGGATATGTAAGTTTCTGAGTTTCTTATCAGGTAGGCAATACATGAAGACATTCAGTATTTTCTATGCAAGATGAGAAAGGGTCAGTTGTTTTTATCACAGGCCATGAAAGACGAGAAGCGAGATTGCTATGCAAAGCTTTTGGACAAACTCACGCATACCCGCTAACACACTGTTTTTTTGGGGGGGTGGAGAGGATGTTTTTCTCAGATGAGAAAAAAATTCTACCAGGATCAGATGGTGAACTTAGAGAACAATCAGTGACTTACTACGTCTCTACAAAATGTACCGATATTTGTGAAAACCTAACATTCAGTCTGTATCATGGTGTTTGGGGTGGTCACAAGCAATGGTGACGTCATACCTCCATTCATATTCTAACATTGCCAAAACACGCCTAGTGGAGGTTCCACTATCCTGAATCGATAGGGTGGCTGCTGAAAGACCCTTTGGTCTTGCAACAGAACTCTGCGCCATGCCACACAAGCAGGAAAATACAGTCTAGGTTGTGAGAAAATTTCCGCAACCACATTACGCCTAACATTGGGCCACCCAACTCCCCAGATTGCAAACCTCTTGATTATTATGTGTAGGGTGCGTTTGCACAATAGACCAACTTTTCGTGAAACACCAAAAATAAAATGAAGACAAGGATAACGGTAATACTTAAAGGATACCGTCGGAAAGGCTTGCAGGAGATTAAAAAGTTTTCTGGTGGCAGCAGTTGATGCCAATGGCAATTTCTTTGAATAAATTCAATCTAAACTATTTCAAGATATTTTCAAGTAATTTTAAGTAGATACTGTATATCTGATAAAGAGTAGTGTCAGTGTTATTTTCATTTTTGCGTAATTTAGACGACAATTTACCCATCGCAAACAGTAGCCTTTCTATTTTGCAGCCAGTACAGTGAGATTAGACTTTCAAATCAAAGATACGAGATAAAACATTAAATACAAAAGAAATGTTCCTCTGATACTTAAATCACATTGTTGCTTTCTTCTGCTGATAATGTTTTCAATATAGAATTCTGGTGCAAACAAAAAGCAGATGGCTCTCAGACAGCTAGGCACCAATATTTGGCCATCAAAATCTCTACCTACTTTAGTATAATCCAAAGAAAGAGAATCTAAGAGATACAACAACGAATAAAACTGGTAGCGTGCCCATAACACCCACGCCATGTGTGTGATATTCACTGAGGCTTGATGCAAAACCCAATATCAGCTTTCTTGTTGTTCTAACTAAACATTTTACATGGAGCCAGGCATTCAATAATACACTAAATGGCATGAACACCTTACTTTCTATTAATGATGTATCATTAGTAAAAAATAAAAACAATTAAGTTGTTACGGGAGCTACGGTACCACCGAACAAGAATAAGACGAGAACGAATATCTTTGTCTTTGGTTACCAGAACTCGCACGAACCGTAATTGAATGAGAAGCAACAAAACACTAGAGATGAGACGTGTTTGAGATATTAAAAAAAGATTTGGTTCTCGGTTGATGAACAGAGATTGTAGTTAGCTGTCATCGCATATGATAGTTAAATATTATCAGGAATGTACAAGAAACACGTACTTTTTATGGCAGGAAAATCTGATTCGTATTAAGTAAAGAAAAAAAATGTGAAAAAGTGAAAAGGATTTTTTAAAATCTTTTTATACATAGAATAGATTCCAGATTTCCATGTATAAAGAATAGAAAAAAGTAGAAAATGAAGTTTCAGTCCACAGAATTGTAATTTGAGTTTTGTTAAAGTAGTTTTTTGTTTACTTTTACTGGCAACTAACAAGCCACGCCCTTTTCTTCTAGAGCATGGTGATCAAAAGATTAATAATTCGTGTTTTTATGTCAATGAATTCTCGGAAAACGTTTATTTCTCTTAAGTGATGCTTTTCAAGTCAGTTGTTTTTTTTTTGTTTTTTTTTTGCTGGCCTCCGTAAAAAATATCGTCCAATGAAAAAACACTTTAAAAAAATATCTCATCAGTCATAGTTATTTATCAAGTATTTTTACATTAACAAAATCCCGGGCACCTGCAGTGAGTGGAAAATCTTAATCTACAGATGTCAATTTCAAACCTCTTAAAAAAGAAGAAAAAACCTTCCACTCGAATTTTTTCTCTTTGATTAACTACATCCTCAGAAGTTTAAGCTACGAAAACGAATAAAATAAAAAATGCCTAGAAGAGAAATTTTACCTTATTTTACCTTTTTTTGAGTTAAAAAAAGGCATCCGAATAAACAAATAGACTAACCGTGATAAAAATGGTAAACAAAATCTAATTCTCCTTTGAATCATATTCGAGAAAATGTAAAAATTATTCAGTCACTCCTTCATTAAATTCGGCCAAATTAGCAAAATGATTGGGAGGGTTGTCTCTTGACAACAAAAGAATTTAAAAAAATGTCTTGAGAATTTTGCAAAAAAAAATGTCTTTAAGGAATTTCACCTTTGGTTGCTATTAATACAAAAGATTTTATAATTTATAATCCGATAATCAGCCGAAGTGGAGACAGAGACTTTTAAAAAATTGTAAATTTAGCAGGTACGCATTTTTGTACTGACCTAATTGTTATCACATAACATAGTTGGTCGTTATAACATCATGTAATTTGGTTTTTATTGCACACAAGCGCACAAGATTCTTAAACTCTTGGCATCATATAAAAATTTATGTATGCACATAATTCCTTAATTGGTTTATTGGTTGCGTTTTATGGCATATCAACCTTGTGGGTTATTCAAAGTCAAGTTCTGTAAATACATATATATCAAATATATATGATTTGTAAACGAATTGCTTGTCGGTAATTTTTTTCAAACGAGCCAGAGCTCATTTGTTTGCACACAGTTGAACGGCTTCAAGCATTGCTATCTGATACTAATAATTCAATTTAACGTCAGTCCTCTATTAGAATACAGTTAACTGGTTTCGAGTATAGCAAATAATTGAATAGCTTGATTTTATCTATAGATGGGACCTTAACAGGTACAACTGCTCCAGATCAGAGTGAGCCCAAGAGTAATGGCAATGAAAGGGTACTTCACATTCCCTAAACTCCAGGACTGAAGCCTCACCGTCAGATGCAATTTTGCGTTTTATCCTGGACACTCGTTGCGGGAGAGGTCTTACCTCTCTGCAGAGATGTAATCGGTATATTCTACAACTCCGACCAACTGGGCTGGTAATTCCTTAAGTAGGAGAGAAAGATCGAAGAGAAAATATACTCCAAGAGTCTGAATTTGAATTATCACTCAAAATTGGTTCATAGTTCTCTACAATTGAAAACTATGTGTTCGTTCGACAAACTTCCAAAAAATAAAAATAAATAAAAAGATGGGTGAATTTACGGTAACTGTGACATAATATTTATGTCATTCTATTTACATTACTGCATTACTTGTTCTTTTTTTTTTTAACTCCTCGTATTTTTCGGAATCACACACACAAAATCAATGAAAAGTATTAACGTACATAACCTTGCTGAGTTCCATCTTTAATTATAAGCATTAACTAAGAACGATCTGAACGCATGAAAATGGGTTACCTCTGATTTGCATCTTTCAGTTCGTTCCCTTGCTCCTATTCACAATAAACTTGTTGCATGTCAGTCAACCCATTGTTATATCTATCAACGTCTATTCTAGAACGAACAATGCTTGGTGTGATGTGAATGCTTATCAGTTCACGTATTTATAAAAATCGACTAAGTTTCAGCTCCCTTGAAAATAGAAACTACAAGGGTAGAGTCATGTGGTTAAATCAAAAATATGGTTCTGTCACTGTTCCAAGGTCATCAACTATGATTAATATCACCGTCACTTTCATGTTTAACAACTCTAGCGAGGTTCAAATATCTAAAGAATTTTTTGCTTTCTTCTATTATTCACTTTGCTGACATAGAAAAATCCACTAGATGACAAGTTTTT
Source organism: Sepioteuthis lessoniana (assembly GCA_963585895.1). NCBI lineage: Eukaryota > Metazoa > Mollusca > Cephalopoda > Myopsida > Loliginidae > Sepioteuthis > Sepioteuthis lessoniana. The sequence continues at coordinate 53,803 of CAUZXS010004862.1, forward strand.
TCTTATTTAGTCACGAACTTAAAAAGTTTTTAATTGACTGTTTGGAATAAGTCGAAGTAGATTTGGACCAATCAGAATAATGGAAACAACAAAAGGAATTGGATTTGAGAAATTACTGGCCCATTGGCCTAGTGGTAGTGTTCTCCAATGGCCCGGGAGACTGGGGTTCAATCTCCGGTCGAGTCATACCAAAGACTCAAAAAATGGTACTTGATACCTCCTTGCTTAGCACTCAGCATTATAAGGTACGTTTCAAGGGTAAAGTGGACTAATCCAGAGAAAGGAGTAGCTCCCTCCTCTCCATCTCGGTGTTGTAGCTATTGAAAAGGGTTGCCCTCGACTACGGTCGTCAACTTTACTTACTTTCTATTGAGGAGCTGTGTGGCTTTTTCATTAGCAATCCTCACAAAAGAATGTTTTCTTGTATAAAAAAATTATGAAATCCAAATGCCATTATCATCGATGGTAAATATAGACGTACATTATATAATCATTATTCTTCTGCGACAAAAGTACTTTTACAACCAGGATAACAAATACATCATTATTTATTATTTTGCTCATTTGACAGTTTCTCACACCTGCGTTAGCCACTGATGGTTTTGCCCCTGGAGTCTGAGTAACAGCAAGTAAGTCTCCTCAAGTCTTCAGGACTTTTAATATTCTGGCCGACCTCAATAATGCCGTAGTTTGGATCGTCTCCACTCGTCTTCTTATTTCCAAGTCCTCGAGTCCCTATACCAATCCTTTGATGACTGTGCTGAGCGCGCTAATTAAATCTGACATCACTGTCACTTTAATGTTCCAGTTTTTTCATTTCTTTCTTTCTTTTTTTTTTTTTTTTTTTTGCTTTCTTTCAGTTTTACTCTGTGGTCAGCCGGAACGGCAAAGTCTACTATTCGGCAGGATTTTTTTTTTTTTGGGGGGGGGCGGGGGAACAATCTCCCGGTCTGGTCGTCTGGCCGAGATTAATGATCTATTTATATCTCAAATCCCAGAAAACTTTATGCATCTCATTTTCCTGCACGGATTCTGGGCTGTGCATGCACCATTTGTTCGTGTGGTCAAATTTAAACTTTTTGCACAATTCCCAGTGGATCACCTTGCCCACCCAGTCGTGTCTGGTCTTATACTCTCTTTGCGCTAATTTACTGCATTCCTCTTATCATGTGATTGATCCTTTCATCTATCACCACATAATCTACACCTGATATTTTGTTTGGCCTTGTCTATTTTTGCTTTCACATAGTCCTTATGACGTTGTTTATGTTGCTATCAGAAGAGATTCAGTTTATCTCTTAAGGTTTCCCTTTCTTAGCCATGTCCAAGTTTTTTCATGTGAGATTTCACTTGTTTGGCTCTTGAAATGTCCATACAGTTGTTTTTCTTCCCATTTTTTGTTCTGTTCATGCGTGTGTTGTCTGTATTGTTTCTGATAGCTGTAATCGGTCTTCCTCCGCGCTTTTTTAGGTAGTCTTCTTGTTGTTATACCGATGCATCGACGCAGTCTTCAATGTTTACAAGTCCTCTTCCTCCTTCTTTTCTTGACACATACAGTCTGTGAACGTCATTTCAGGAATGTATGGTCTTATGCATTATCATGAGTTTTGTTCTCTGATCCATTTGTAGGAGTTATTCTCTGATCCACTTTAAGAATGGTCCCAAGTATCTTACGAGGAGATAGCCCAGGTATTTATCCTTTTGATGAGATTTCTACTATGTACGAGTTTCTCGTTATCCTGAGGTATTCTTTTTTAAATTTTTTCCTTGATCTCCGCATGATTAATGATGTCTGCTTCTAATATCCCCTAGTATTTGGAGGTTACCATTTCTCCGAAGTTCTGATTTTTTCTTAATCTGGTAGTACTTTTCCTTCCATCATTTGTAGTTTTCCGCTTTTCATTATTAGCAAGGCATTTTTCTATGCCAAATTCCATCCTTGTATCTTGATTTTATATTCTCACTGCCTGTATAAGGGTTTTCAGTTCTTTCTCATTTTTGGCAAACAGTTTGATGTCATCCCTGTACATTAAGAGATTGATTTTTTCCTGTGATTTATGAAGTTTATATCCACCTGTACATTTCCTAAGTATGTGATTGAGTGGCATCATCGCTATTACAAATAGTAATGGTGATAGTGCATCTCCATGGAAGACCCCTCTCTGTATTTTCTCTTCAGTTAAGCTTTTTCCTCCTACTTTCAGTTCAACTCTCCAGTTATCCATAGTATGTTCTATAAACTTTATGACTTCGCCGGATATCTTGTACATTTTGAAATAGTCAATTATCCAGCTTTACGGGACTGTATCATATACCTTTTTATAGTCAATCCACGCCAGAGCTAGATTTTTCCATCTCGTCTTTCTCTCCTTGAGGATGCGCTGATCAATCTAGAGTAGCTCTCCTGTACCTCTGGTCCACTTGCGGTACCCTTTCTGTTCTTCGGGGAAGAGTCCGCGGCCTATTAGCGAATCGTATATCTCCTCCCTAATTTGTACCGTTAGTATATTCCGCGTCAAAGGTTGGCACGTAATGGGTCTAGTTGTCTGGGGTGGTTTCTTTGGGGGGTCTTTTTGAATCAGGGTTGTCTTTCCTTTTGTCATCCATTGGGGTATGCCTTTTTCTTGAAGGTATCTATTCATTTCGATAGTCAGTCTGTCATGGAAGTGAAATTTTTAAACCAGTTCTAATTGGTGGTCTTTTACTAGAATCAAAGTAACAGTAATTCTCCTCGGATCTCCAGAACTCTTCTGAGTCTTCTAGTGAATCTTAATGTTGCGGTCTGGTTGGTCTTGGCTCTTCTTTTGATTTCCGATTCCGCCAGTTTTTTGTTCCAAGCGCACCAATCACAATTGGTAAAACCGTCATCCTCTTGTTCCATTTTTTTTTCAATTCTCTAGCAAGATCCAAGTATTTCGCAATCTTTTCGTTTTCTTTTAACTCTGTACTCTACCAGAATGGCAAAGTCCACAGGACGACAAATTGTTTTTCCTTGGAAATAAACAGTTTGATCTTCTGGTTGGGATTAGGTCATCTGTTTTTATCTCAAAATCGCGGAGAATTTTATAAGTTATTCTCTGGGACGAATTCTTATAGTATTTGATAGTACGGTACCATATTTGGTAGTATGCTTAAATTTTAGTTTCTTGCACAATTCCCTGTGGATTACCTTTCCCATCCAATCGTGCCTAGTCTTGAACTCCTTTTGGGCTGGTTTGCAGCATTCACTTAAGGGATCCATAGTTTCATCTTTCTCTATATAACCAACACTTGCTATTCTTTTGTGTATTATCAATTTTCTTTTCCACAGAGTTGGTCCTTATGGCGTTGTTTTCTGCTGCTATTAAAAGGAATTCACTTTCTCTCTTGAGGTTTCCCTTTCTTAGCTATGTCCAAGTCTTTTCGTGTGCAAAATGTGAGTTTTTTTATGTCAGTGTACTGCTGGTTTTCACTGAAGCCTGAATGACAGCAAGTCTTCACAGCTCTCCAGGACTCTTCTCAGTATGCTCGCTCATTCTTGCATTACTGTGATCTTGACGGTCACGATTTTTCCTCAGATCTTCAGTTCACCCAGTCTTTTTTCCAGGTTCCTAGGGAATGTTCCCCGAACTCTATCAACGATTGGTTACTGTCACCTTTTGTATGAAAAGCGGGATTATTTTGTAATGAAAACTCAATTGCAAAGCTAATGTGTGTGTGTGTGTGTGTGTGTGTGTGTGTGTGTGTGTGTGTGTGTGTGTGTGTTTAAAATCTGTAGATACCATTTAATTGTACTTTGTATTCGTTTCAGTCATTTAATTTTGGTATCCCCTTTTGCTAAAAATCCAAGAAAAATATTTGACAGTGCTTGTACGTCCAGTGTTTAAATGTAGAAGACAATACTTTATTTTAAACAAGCTGCTTTCTTTATATGTTATATCGACCATCTATTGGAAGAACTTATTTGCCTGTCGGCTTCTTAGACAAAACGAAAAGATTTGCTTTCGAGTTACTCAATTTTGTATGCATATTTATTTATCATTAAAGTATAAAAATGCACCTCGAGAGAAGAGCTTGTGGGATTATTAGTTCTTACTTATGGAGTAACTTTTTGCAATTGTCGCTATAAGATGATACGGTTAGATGACATAGGAATGCCTAACGGTACTGAAGGAAAAAGCCTCGATTCTGAGGTTTCTTTTCTTTTAGACCAACTTCGGAATTAGATGTGTCCATCTATCCGTCGATAGCATTTCCACAAGGACTTGGTCCTGTACACACACAGCATCGATATTTAAAGGAATCAGTAACTTCTTTTCAGTCCTAAAAACGCAATCTCCATATTTACACATCTTTCCGTTTTGTATGCATTTTCTTCTCTTTATCGCCTTAAACATTTGAGTTTTACAAGTTGCCTTTATATTCATTATTGGGAGAAAGCTATATTAATAAAACATTACAAATTAGGCTTTTAGATAGTTCTTCAAGGTGGAAGTGTCATTGATATATAACAGATTTCTATATAAAACTCTTAAAATTTTCCACAGAATAAAAATCAACTTTATAAGATTACATAAAAATAACTTGTAAATATATTTACTGTTATGTAGATTTATATTTCATACTATTATCATTTGTAAAATCTTTGGTGTAATTTTTTGAATAGAAACAAAATTTATAAAATAGACATGATGCGGAAAAATAAAAAATATGTTGAAGAGATTTTTTTATTCGTGTGTTAGTCTTGTTGCACCTGTTGTACAAGACGAGAGAAACTTCAGCAATCAAGTTAAAATCGAACATACTATGAATTATTATTAGTAAATTCTTTCCTCAATGCTTTTTCCATCAATTTCGTCTTGTATAAAAGTTGATTTTATTCACAAACAACAAATTCTACTAATAGAACAGCTCAAAGTAAATAACATGCAACTGTACAGTCTAATCAAAACAGGCGATCACTTAGGTTACCAACATTTAAGAAGAGATAAATATTTCGATATTTAAAAGCTATTCTTAAACAATGAAAATCTGGAGAGAACTGAAAAATTGAACTGCAGGGAGAACTGCAGAGAGAACTGAAAAATTGAATGATCATAATTATTATTATTATTTCACTCCTTGCGAGTTTGTCACACTTGTTTCAACTGGAGGTCTTTCACTGGAGTCTGTGTGACAGCAAATTTCCTCAGATCCCCGGTACTCTTCTCAATATTATTGTAGTAACACACTACCACATATTATAAAACCAGAAAAATCTAAATGAGTTTTTCGAGTTTTATACGAAGTGGTAGTGTGTTGCCACAAGAAAATGTTCAGCTCTTCTTTCTTTGTGATGCTTAGGACTTTTTGAGCGACGACCATCTCTCTCTCTCTCTCTCTCTCTCTCTCTCTCTCTCTCTCTCTCTCTCTATCACACACACACACACATACACACACTTTAAACAATATATTTTTACTTCTGCATCTCTGAGCCAAAATTCGCTGAATGAATCCCAACGTGCTGGACTGCGATGTCGTAAAAAGCGAGTCCAGTCGCACTATTCCCTTCACTTTCATAGTAATATCCTTTGGAAAGGTATGAAACCCCTTATCCCCCCCCCATCAATGGGTTAAGGATGGCTTTGGCATTAAATAACCAGCAAAGTTTGATATGCCATTAAACGAAGAAACCAAACCAAAGTGCGTAAATGCGCAGCATTTATTTTTCAAAAGTTATCATTTTCGATGAAATTTTTAAGAATATGATGATATGAGAATGAATGCTATAACAAATTAAAAATATCAATGATAAGGAGTAAGACACAAAGCCACAATGAGGATCGAATTTTCTGCAGTAATGGTCTGCTTAGTGAACATGCAAGCAATATCTCCATGGTGAGTAAAGTGGAAATCATCATCATGTCGCGCCGCCTGCGCGGATATCCCTGACCGTCTCTCGCCATTTCTCCCTATCATTCATCGCCTCCGGCAGGTCTTCAGGATTACAACCCGTGTCCTCACATAGCTGCTGTATGTAAGTTCGTGCTGGTCGTCCCACTCTTGCACATCCATGAGTGGGGGTCCACAGGAGTACATCGCTTATGAGCTCGTCCTTGCTTCTCCAGCAGTGTCCTGCGTGTCTGGTTCGTCGAACTTGTATAGTTTTTGTGATGGGGGGCAAGTGTCCGTATAGTTGGAGTCTCGTGGGGTGTTGTCGCCAGGACTTGTTTAATACTGCTCTCAACATTCTTGTGTAGTTTCCGTCCAGCCTCCTCTCCAGCCGTTTTGTAAGCGTCCATGTGGTGCATCCATATAGCAGTATCGACACAACCGCTGCCTGGAAGAAACTGCGTTTCATTTTATCTGTTAGGTCCGACTTCCATATGATCGAGAGCCTATCGATAGCTGTCCATGCCTTCGTCAGTCGTGTGTCGATGTCCTTCTCGGTTGATGAGACGCTGCTTCCTAGGTAGGTGAATTTGTCGACTAGTTTCAGAGAGGCTCCGTCTAGTGTGGCAATGTTGCCTGTTTGGTTGTAACACATATATTCGGTTTTGTTTGCATTGACATGTAGGCCAATGCCAGCTGCAGCTCGTTCCAGACTATGTAGTAGTGTCTCTGCTTGATTAGGCGTATTCGCTAGTAACGCCAAGTCATCAGCGTAGTCGGCGTCCGTGATTGTTTTTGCGGGGTACCTTTTGCTTCTTCTCTTAGTCAGCTCAAAGCCATTTTCTCTGATTTTGTCTATCGAAGTCCTAAGCACATAGTCTAGACAGATGATAAAGAGGTACGGGGCTAGTGTGTCTCCTTGTAGTACTCCTGCAACAATGTCGAAGTATTCCGTGTCTCCATCTGGTGAACGTACTTTTACTTTGGTGTTTCTGTAGAGAATCATTATCGCTGCTACGGTTTCTTTTGGTAGGCCGTAAGCTAGTAGGATTTGCTCCATCTTCCCTCTGTGTATGGAATCGAAGGCCTTGGTAAAGTCGACAAATAGTAATGTCGCCTGTAAGTTTTTTGCCCGAACGCCTTCCAGGATTCTACGGATGGTCAGTATTTGTGAGGTTGTGGATCTGTTTCTCCGGAAGCCATTTTGGTTTTTCCTAAGGATGTTTTCCATTTTGGGTTCTATGCGGTTTCGTAGTAGGGCATTGTAGATTTTGGCTGCTATGGATGTAAGTGTTATCCCTCGGTAGTTCTTGGCTAGTCCGAGGTCGCCTTTTTTAGGGAATGGAAGGATGCATCCCTTCGTCCATCGTTCTATCCTATTTTGACTATAGACTGCGTTGCATTGCCGGAGCAGTATATCGTCGAATTGTCTCGTCTTCCACACTTCTGGGGGGATCTCGTCTAGCCCCGCCGCTTTCCTATTTTTAATTCTTCTGAGAACCGTGTCGAGTTCTTCTTTGGTGAAAGGACCTAGTTTTACGTCTAATTGCTTACTAATAATTCTGGTGATCGGTTCATCCGTTATTTCCGGTGGGTTTCCTAGTAGATTTTTGAAATGCTGTTCCCACAGTTTTATTCTTTCTTGTTGGCTTGCAGCTTTCAATTTTGCTTTGGCTGTGTTTTTCCTTCCACTTACTTCGTTTATTGTTTGCCAGGCTATCCTGGATTGCCTATCTTCCATCGAGTCTCTAATCTTATCTATCTGATTTTGTACGTATTCTGCCTGTTCTTTTAGGTATATTCCTGTTAATTGATGTTGCGCCTTTTCTAGTTCTCGTGCATTTGTATTTGTTGGGTTCTGTTGATAGTTTTTGGAGGCAGTCTTCACGAGTGCACGTTTTTCTCTAGCTGCTGGCGTTTCCCAAGGGACTCTATATTTAGTTCTAGGTTTTGTTGGAATACACTTTTCTGCCGCCTCCAGGTGCGCTTCTACAAAATTTTCATATTCGTCATTTGGGGTGCCTATTTCTACCTTCTCTTGTAGTGCTTCGAATCTGTTTCTTAATTCCAGATATTAAAATACTGCAATACTCAACACACATCTACCTTTTTCTCAGTGTCCAGTTTTGAATTTTCATACTTCAGTTCTATATACAATAAAATCAATTTGTAAAATTGGGAAAGCATTCATTATATTTTAGATGGATTTATTCGCAAGATTATTAATTTTTCACATGTCAACCGCGATTATAACGGTGAAAAAATTTTCAAGTTTTGAAATTGTTGTTCAGTTATACTGTGAATCATATTTTGGTCCATTATTCATCTAAAGATCGGGATATTCTATTGAATGAGCAATACTGTTTACCTATCCTCATCAATCAAAAGAAATCCACTGACCTAAAATCTACTAAAAGATCAGTCTACTTCTTCCGAACCATTTACTATGGAAATGTTTGTTTGAAAAGTGAATATAAAAATAAAACCGTGCACAATTTTGCTGAAATACTGCTTCCCCTATTAGTTCTCATCATTTAAGTTGAAAAATAAAGTAATTTTGTAATATTTATTTTTCTATTGAAAGGATTAGTGCATCCTGTGCGAAAAGTAGTTAATGATTCCATGAAGAAAAACATATATTGCTAAACTACGAACAACTATTGCTTGGCTACGATAAAATAAAGCACACTTCTCATTCCTCTTTATTGATAGATTTTATCATAAATAGAACAAATTATGCACAAGGGCTAAATAATAGCCACCTTTTTCCTCTTTATTTCTTTCTTGCACATCATACGTTCATATGGAGAGAGAGAGAAAGTGTGTGTGTGTGTGTGAGAGAGAGAGAGAGAGAGATAGATAGAGAGAGAGAGAGAGAGAGAGAGAGAGAGAGAGAGAGAGAGAGAGAGAGAGAGAGAGAAAGAGATACAGACAGGCAGGCAATGGTTACTGTCTTAAGAGATGGACACAGCAACCAAAGTTCAAATCCTGGACGCATTCTGTATGAATTTCACTTAGCACTAATACCCTTGGGAAAGATATGAATCTAATTATTTCCCCTCCACCTATGGGTAAATAGTAGGGTAGACTGATCTCTTTAACTTTGGTATAGTAACTGGCAGAGAAGGAAAACTCTGAATTCAAATCTGTTAAAATCCACTTAAAAATTGACCTTGTGCCGTCTCCTGCTCGTGCATAGGTGGGATATATAAGGCAAGTTATTTCCGAAAAAGTAAGGAACAAAAATTTTCTAATCCAAAATGTGTGTTACTTTGTAGCAGAAAGAACCTTGTATTTTTGTTTGGCGTGTAATTTAATTTGACCGTTAGAATCGCCGAATATTTTCACCCAATCAGGATGATTTGTTCTATTCAGTCCGAACCATCTTTCCTAGCAGCACCAAAAATTGAAGAACGCCCGCGAAAAACTCTCTTCCTCGGATATCTTCAATAGGAACAGACGTTTTACTTAAATAGCAGCAGCAGCATCATACACTATGAGGAGAGCCATCTAGTTTATGGACTCCTTGCGTCTATTCTTCAAGACCAAGGGATCCTAGTTGAAAATAAATTGGATGATACACTATAACAACTTCCTACCTTCTTTCCTTCCTACGAGACTTGCAGCACACCAGCGTAAACCCTTTGCTTCATGCTGCCATTAAAATTTTCATATAAAACCTAACGATGTCTTCGTTCTTCTCCACCACCTTTATTTTCCATCAACATTTAGCGAAGGGATAACAACCAACGTAATACCAACGCTACCAACGTAATACCAACGCTACCAACGTAATACCAACTTAAACCTAAAACCTAATAATAATAATAATATCCCCATCGCTATAACTTCACAAATAAAACTTGATAAAAATCGCCATTGAAATTGATGGTCTTGTATTTCAATTTTTCTCTCATAAAACTATATCGGTTTAATAAATTTCTTCTCCTTTCGGATGGCAACATTTAATCTTCTGACCTGAATTGGGTAAACCGTTCTAATTTTGAAATACCATTATTTTATTTTTCCATTTTCTATAACTGTCTCTGGTTTGCGCATTTATATTCGCTGTCTTTAAATTCTTTGATAAGAGTATTTAATTATAATGAATCCTCTTCAGATCTTTTTTTTAACTTTTCTCCATACAGTCTATCAACGTTATCTTTTATGTTCAGACCTTTATGCAAGGTCATCAATTTTCTCGTTCTTTTATCTACTTGAGAAAGGGTTCTGATTATCTTACAATAAATACAGTTTCTACTGTCGAGTCTTATTTTTACAATTATGATTGACTAGTTTTCCTATTCAACATCTTCATATCGACATCAAAACTTCATTTTGCTATTTGGCATTTATTCTATTCTTCGTCAGCACTTGGGTTTGCGAAGTGCTTTTTCTCCAGTCGGAATTCCCAAGAACATGTCTTTTTCGAACGGTTAGTATTTAACTGCTTTCTCTTTTATTATATTGCAGAAAAACCTAAAATATATACTTATTCCAGTCTGTTCTTTTATCTGTCTCCCTATATATAAATTTAATTAAATCTAAAAACAAAATCTAAAGTTACATTTTTGAAACTTTTCAATATCGACATATCCTACAGGTTTAAAGTCATTTATAGTTTAAATTTTGGCTCGATAGTTTTATTTTCACTGGCATTCAGTTGAAATGATTATAGGAAGAAAAAAGAATGATTGAAAAAAAGAAGACTCTTTATTATGAAGATTGTAGGCGGAGAAAGAAGAACAAAGCCAAAAAGAATGGAGCTCACTAAAAAGGATTCCTGCAACAGTTACCTGTAAAAAAATCCGGCTTGAGAGAAAAATAATTTGAATTGTCACAGAATTCTTTACGTAGAGTTTTATATTGCTCTATTTTTTTCCTTGTAAATTCAACATTTCATTACGTCAGGGTAGGCTTTTAGAAGCAGCTAAATGTAAAATTTAAAGCTTTCTTCGTTTTACTTTTTAACTATTTTAACTTCAGCGGTGCAGAAACAAACATCTGTCAAGATTTATAATTTACACCAGATGACACTGTGAGTTTTACAGGCACGTACTGGTTGTGAAAAGAGAGATAACGTAGCGTTAATCTTTTGCAAGATGTCGTAAAGCTGGAATTCACAATTTGAAAACCCAATTGGAGTCTGGGAGAATACTAAAAGAGTTAGAAGCAATGATATAGCGGTACCTAATAGGGAAGGCGGGAGGAAGAGATACTACTTTCTGATTAGTTGAAAATGCGCGTCTGCATCATCCTTTTGATTTTTGTATGAAATGACTGGTGACTGAGAGACAATGAAGAAAAAGGAAAACAAAACAAACAATAAAACTAAGAATGGGGTCAGGGGTTGGAAGCAAGGAAGGTGAAGAGTTAGAATCGAAAGAACAAAACTGGAATGCTGAGGAGAACAAAATATATACAAACGATGTAACTAAAAACTGCCAATGGAATGAGCAGAATGAAGAAAACAAAAGATAAACTGAGAAATGAATGACGGGTAAAGCTTTTTAAAAATTGGAAAGGAGACAGTTTAAAAACACCCTCAAACATTATGTTAGCAGTTAAATAATGAAAAACCGCAATAGAAATGAAATGTAATAAACGAATGAAAGAAAAAAAGAAAAAGGCAGCAGTCATTTGAAAAGAGTGAATTTAATTGCGTTAACCACAAAAGCATCTTCGTCATATATCGATTTCTCCCGTTCTTTTCAGCTCTTTGAAAAAAATAAAAATAAAATAGAGTTATTTATTTATTTAATTGCTTGTTTGCTTACTCAGATTTCTTTTATAGAAAAGTGTGTGTGTGTGTGTGTGTGTGTGTGTGTGTGTGTGTGTGTGTGTGTGTGTGTGTGTGTGTGTGTGTGTGTGTGTATTTTCATTTTACTTTTTAAGTTTTTATACTGCTGATTATATTGGGAAATACATGACTTTATTCTGTTTATAATAATTATAAACGATTTCATAAGAATTTACAGGACGTTTTTTACGCGTTTGTTTTGAGTTGTTGTTTTTTAGTGTGGGGGGGCTACTGATTAACGCGAAAAACGAAAATTTTACAATGTATCCATGATTGTTGTTATGCATTTATTTCAGGCGTAGTTTAATAAGTGTTATGAGCATTTTATTTCCAAAGATTCTATTCTGTAAAGATAGCGAGAGGGAAAGTCCTGCTAACCATACAACTGGAATCTATGCTAGAAGGCGGGTAGGTAATGACCTAATTTACTAATAACCTACAATTATTCGGAAGATTTTTTAGCAAGGTATTTGATTGTGATATTCAATAATTAGCAGCAATAACTAAGAATCCTTGTTTATTATTGATCATAAAGCAGAGAAAATTTATTGAAGAAAAATGTTCATTCTTATTTTGTGTCATTTATAAATGTCTTATTTATTTTAATATCAAAGTGCTTAAAAACAAAGATATGTCAAATTGGTTCGATGATTAAAAAATTGATTATTTCAACAACTTGATTTCATTTTTTTAAAACCATTTTCTCAACCACATCTTGTTAACCATTTTCTCAATCGCATTGTCATTATATATATAATTTTCAATTAATTTTTGCTTTAGATCAAAGGTTTTTTTAGAAAGTTTTTAAAAGTTTTCTTAAAAGAATTGATATGTTATAAAAGAAGCAACAAAAAATTAGTGTCTTCAACACCGACTGTAATTTTATTTTTTACAATCTAATTCAGTTAAATAATTGAATTAGCAAAATTTATCAATGCAAGATGGGAGTGATGGGAAGAGCTAGCGTCGAAGTTGCTCTATTCTTCGATTATTACTCTGGGGGTTGTTTTGGTGAATAGGTTGCTCCCCGCAATTTATGTTGGGCTTATTATTGAAAAGCAAACAAAGTAAAACGACGTGGACAAAAGAACATTCAAAACAAAGCAATACAAACAAAATTAAATTTATATATCAACAAATACATAAAAAAGGAAACATTACAAAACATTACGAATATTCTAATATAGTCTATAAATATTCCTCTGTGTGTGCGTGCGCGTGTGTGTGTGTGTGTGTGTGTGTGTGTAACTAACACGAATATAATGGTAAAAGACTAAATATTAAAAGTGTCCTGTAGACTATAAAATGTATGTTGACAAAGTATTTCATGCGAGGTATCAATATACAGAAATATAGCAATGTATTCTTGGAGGAAAGTGTCCTCTCCCATGTTGGTTGGTTGTCTCTTTCGGGGTTTGACGAAATTTATGAGGCTGTGTTCGAGGCTGTAACAAGTCTAACCGAAAAGGTAGAACAGGAAAGAAAAAGGTTGCAGGATGTATACGCACCCATGATACGCGTATAGAGTTGTGTCTTACTAAGTGGCAAGGCCAGGCTGTTTCTGGGAGTCGAAATGAAAAAGAGAGTGAGCTATCTCTGAAAGTTAAAAAATGGAGAGAGAGTGGGGTGTTGTCTCTGTAAGTCAAAATGTGTGAGAGAGTGTGTGTGTCCTGTCTCTGGAAGTCAAAATGGAGAGAAGGAGTTCTTAGAAGACTAGAGTATATATAGGAAATCCTTGTCATGCGGTCGGCTCCAAATGCGCGGAACAAAATCAAAGTTGCGGACGTAGTTGTTAGCACAAATCACGTGACTTTCCTGACTAATAGGTTCCCAAGACTGATTAGTTGACCGACATCCACCTACTTTGTTTCGGAAACAAGTGGTATCACAGTCATTTTAAAATATAGGAGAGTAAATCCTATATAACCACTCTTATTCAAATAAGTATATCGTGATAATTCATAATTACTGATTAACGTGGAAATCAATTAAAATAAAATAAATTTAATCTTAATATATGAATTTTTATTTAGTTTCGTTAATCTTTTTAATTTATTTACATTTTATCAAAACGTAAATACTTGCGCCCGGAGTACGCTTATCATATTAATGTTTCTTTTTTATGTATACACTCTATAAGAGAGAACATTCCTAAAAAAGATATATATATATATATATATATATATATATATATATATATATATATATATATATATAATTGGATAAGTATTTATTTGATTTTAAGGTATCAGCATTGATGACGCTCGCCGGATGAAAGGCCAAGTTAACGGCAACGAATGTATTACGATAACAGTGGATTGTGCGTGGAAGTATGTTGACAGTGTTTTCGGGTTCAAAAAGAGGAACTCAGAAACTGACTTTGTCAGGAAACAAGTTTTCAAAAAGAATGTTATTTCAACTACAGATGACTTGTCATAGCAACCACAAGAAAGTTGCTATTATGGTTCTTTTAACTGTACTCATGTAATTTCATTTTTCAGATGAATTATAACCCAGTCGAGTGGGGCTGTACTATACGCCGACTGCATCTTTGCAGAAGATTAAGACCCCAACACAACGAATTTTCTAATCATAAAACAAAACCATCTTATGGTGAGGCTCCACTTTATAAAATGTTGAACACCTCTTCATTGCCATTGCTCCCAGGTCCACTTTGATTTGGAGTGGTAGTACATATTGGAGTCATATCTATGGGTCACTGATATAACTGTTCAATCTTTTAATATTAAATAGAATTATTTTGTGTTGAATAGCAATATTCGAAACTATTTATCTGTGTGCAAACAAATGAGTTTTAGCTCGTTTAAAAATAACGTTACAAACTACTCACTTACAAATTATATATATATATATATATATATATATATATATATATATATATATATATATATATATATATATATATATATATATATATATATATATATATATATATATATATATATATATATATATAGCCGTTAAGCGGATATATGTAAACAATACCAATTTCGATTCATAACCGTTTAAATTTCCTTCACTGGCGCTGATTTCCTCGTGGTTGAGTGGTAGAATCTTTGAATGGCATTTGAATCCACCGGGTTTCGATCCCAGCTTCGGGAATCTGGTTTGTATAGCCACACTGATGAGTTCTGATAGAACGAAACAGATCTGTCTGTGGATGACAATATATATATATTATAAAATGAGTAGGACCACAGAGAGATTTGTATTCTTGGAATTTTTTTCTTACATACATGTATTTTTCCAGGTTGTTACTTTCTTCATAGAACATGTATGGCACAAGGCCTTGTTAATGGGGTACTCAATGAGACTTGAACTCAATTGTCTTTGCAGTTTGAATGATTTTCGGTTGGTTATGGGTTTATATAGAGTCTGCTTTACCTCTCATTGGTCTTTGATATTTGATGTTTTAGTCAGTGTGTGTGTGTGTGTGTGTGTGTTGAGATTTTTTTTTGTGTGTATATGTATGGTAGTGTGGTTTGAAATTTACCGGTATGTAAATAAGGGAAAAAGCAGACTAAAATTTTAAAAATACAAATCTCTTATTTTAAAATATTTTATTCTCTCTTTGGACCTACAACAAAAAATTCATAAATTGAATTTGGCATTGAATAACCCACAAGG